>CM076571.1:532748253-532855491 GCA_034641835.2 Pinus albicaulis | reverse complement strand
GAGTGAAGATTCAAAAGTAAATGGCATTATTATACTTTCATCACTTAGACTTAGAATAGAAGTGATTTTGAGGGCTTTTCATGAAAAATTGAAGGATTTTCCTAAGTAAAAATGGGATTTTACTTAGGAAAAGGTTTTTAAGAAGTGAATGAATGTGAAAATGGATGATTTCAAGTACTTAGGTCTTTTCAATTACTAGGCCGAGGGTCCGGTCCCTCCAAAAGTCAAAGAAATGCCTTAAGCCCCTCTAATCTTCAAATACCTTAGCACTTAGGGGAAACTAGTGAAATGTTTAGGGAAAATGAGAGGGGAAGTTAATAATTTGACTTTGCTTTGTTGTGAACTTTTCCAATGTAGTATCTGCCTTTGTACTTGTGATGAAAGTAGAATTGAACACATTTAGAACCATCATTCATCACATGTAATTCTGCAATAACATCTACCTACCCTACTTACTTTACCCTACCATTTTCTCTTCTTTATTAGGGTGCACTTAGACTAGCAAACACATGTCAATCTTCTTTTCTTTTACATGGAAAACCTATCTAAGTCTACACTTATTACATCCAAGGGCTGAGATTAAATTGTTGAGCACCTTCTATTACCTCTACCTATCTACTTATCTGCCAGGATTAAACTGTTTGGTCAGATATTTATTCTCTATTCTACAGCATGAAATTGAAAAATGAATGAGTCAAGTTTAAACAGTTTGACCCTTCATAAATTGTGGCAAAATTTTGACAAACTGCACACAATTTTGTTTATTACATCAGAGCAAAAAGTAGTGGCACTTAGACTTGCACACTTTCCTTGGCCTTTCTTTTTTATGGGGTTCATCTCTTTCAATTTTTTGACCATTTTATTCTTTTCACCCTTTGATTTTTCTTTTAGGGTATACCCTCTTTACATTTTTAAAATTTTTTGATTTTTTGATTTTTTTTTTAAGAATATGGAATACCTTTGCACAAGAAAAAGGTTTGAACATATTGCATAGTTCACCAAGTCAATCATGAAAAATGACACCTATTGGTATAGGAGTCTAACATGCTCAATATAGTATGATTGAATTCCCATAGGTGTCACCTCGACGTTCACTATTTCACCTTCAGGACAAGGGGAAAAACATACATATTTCATACTCGGAAGGAATGACATTCAATAACTCACAATTCATTCATTTGATCATGGTAAGTTGAATTAGAATCCAACTCCAAATAGTTCCCGTGAAATCCAATTAATATGCATATATCTCTTATGCAAACATCATTAAAAATCACATATGAATGAAACAAACAATCAATCCACGAGTGTTATGTGAGATTTACGATTGCGGACAAAAGTATCTCCCCTAGGTTTGGTGGCCAACCTATAACAAAAAAGAGACAAGGAACCATTGTGCTTTCCTTAAAGTAAATAGATAACATAATGAATCCTATGTGGAACCTGTCATATGTTTCGCTCCTTCTTCAACTTGAATGATCCAATTCCAGTTCCTATTGCCAAATTTCGAACTTGCATAGTCAAATAGCACAAGCCAAGAAACTATGAGATCTATGTAGTATCATCTAAGTACTTTATTCAATATATCGACATGGTATTGAAAATACATGAAATAACGACATCACATATAGGAAAACGAATAATTCTTTGCATTAATATAAATGGAAGGAGATTAAAACCATAAATAGGTTTTGATATTTTAGAACAGATCCTCCAAGTTGTCTTGTCCTTTCCTTGTAATAATATGTACCTCCAATCACCCTAAATGCATGGAATGATACCTCTGCACCACAATAACATACGGGTAGAATCACTCTCCAAAATCCAACCTCTTGCATATGGAAGGTTGTAAATATATAGAGGAGTGGGGTAACTTGGGAGTTCTTATCCACTTACCAAATATAAGGTTTTAGATACACCTTTAATGGGAGGATGGGATCAAAGTATAAGGGATGGAAAAACCAAAGAAGGATAGGATATGATCCAAATGTTTTATTTTAAGTAAATGTTTGTAACAAATTATGGAAGCTTCCATAATTTCTAGAACCAACTCAAGTGCAAAGGGGAGCAACATGTATCTAATCAACGCAAGCCACGGTGGAGCAACCTATAGGTGAATGCTATCGAGAAGGAGGTCAAGGAGAATTGGTCCTAGAATTGGCTTAGACAATGTAGTTTCAGGTAGAAATTCTGGGAAATGGAGGAGGCATACTTAGGGCTTTGTGAAATGATGTTTACAAGGGGGAATAGGATGTTTATTGATGTCATTAGGAGGCCTAATGACTGGATGTGATAAAAATGTCTATAACAATGAGTGTGCTAATGCATCACCAAATCTACATAGACAAAAGCAAAAAACTTCTTCCTTGTCATAATGAATTTGGACCACAGTCGTGAATGTTTCCACTTGATCTCCTTAAGTGTATTGGCTACCCACACTTATTGGATTGTTTGAGCCGGGGGCTTGTAATAGTGTCAACAACTCACAACTCATTTATGAAATATATCATATGTCACAATGTCACTTATGGAACAATGAAAGTGTCACTTCAACTATAGTCTACACCAAATCTCTAGTATCCCAGCATAAATTAAAAAGATCTAAAAGATATGGCTCATGAAGAACAACACATACTACCACTTATGAAATATTAAAACACTTTTACTACAATATGATTTCTTGACTACAAACTCTCCACTGCAGACCCCCACATTGACTCCATGTGATTATGATCATGGAGAGGATGCGTAGGATATCCCATATTATAGTTTCACTTTTTTGGTCATATTATATGCCCCATAAGATCTCCTTACTGAAATATCATATAGAAATACTATGGCATGTGTAGGTCAAGGAAATTTGATTTCAGAGTTATGGGGATTTTATTGTGAGCGTTCCATAAAATTTCAAACCAAGATTCATAATTCAATAAGTCATCTGTGTGTTATGGTTTTTTTTTCTTATGATAAATATGTGAAATTTATTAACATAATTGTGTTATTGAAAGGTATTTTTTAAATAAAACCTTTCTTGGTGAAGGGTTAATTTATTATCAAAAAATCACTCTTTAAGGGCATAATTTTAAATATAATGTTTCTTGAAGGGAAGTATAAAGACCTAAAACGTAAAAAAAAAAAATTGTATGGTGGGTGAAGATGAATCCAAAATCCAATTTTGTGAGTCACATTCATCGTTGTGACCAAATCTGTTTTGGAAACCGAAGAGATTGTTTTGATGTAACATTATTATTAGTAATTTGCATGGCCGACCATATCTGATAATGATCGGATGATTTTTTTGGAAATATTTCTTACATATGTTAGTTATGAGACAAAAGGTATATATGTAGAGACAATTTGTTGATAAAAATTCTCGTGGTGTATGAAAATGATTTACGATTTTTTTTTTCATAAAAAAATATATACATTTATTCATATATAAAATTTATGTTTTTAAAATAATTAAAAACACTATAAAAAATCGATATAAAAATATTGAAATGGGATTGCAAAGATTAATGCATCAAATACTGAAATTGGCCTCTTAAATCATGCTTCTTCAAGATTAATGCACCTGCGAGAGATCTCATTGACATCCCTGCTTAATCTCTAAATTAAACCTTGGTGAGTGCATTTTATTTGTTCCATCCTTTTGAGTGGCTAAGGTATATGGGATCAATACCAAAGCCCTCTTAACTGGATCAACTAGGGTGGATCACTGTCCACATAAGCTAACCTTCTTTTATTTTTATTTTTTAATTCCTATAGCTTCAATGAGGATGGGAAAATATATATCTTAAAGTGAGTATATAATATAATTTCCCTTCATAGAAAGCCAAAGTATGATGCAAAAAAATAAACTTGAGAGATTGCATCCATGCAATATATCGATAACTTTGAATCCTCCTCTTGATTTTGCATCCATAATTAATCTGCTCAATCCTTCTAGTACTATAAGAAAGAGGATTGGAGATAAAGGATAACCCTATCTTAGGCCTTAAAGGAGAGGCTACAACATTTAATAACAAGGCAAAGGAGGTAGTGTTAATGCAATTCATGACACAAGTTAGAAAGGAATGCTAGAAAGCAAGGTGTATAAGGAGCAGTCTGAGGTAGATCCAATTTACTTGATCAAACGTTTTCAAGATATTAACCTTGTAAAGGATTCCTTTTTTATTTTTTTTCTTTAATCAAGTCCTTCTTGGGAAAAGACCGATTGCTTCATGGATTAAATGGCGACTTTTTAGAAAACCAAATTGTTCTTCTAAGATGTGATCAAATTATCTTTTTGATTAAGAGAAGAGAGTTCGTATGTGATCTTGTAAATGGAATTGTGAAGAGATATTAGAAAAAAGTGTTCAAAGGAAGATTTTGATTTTGATTTGGGAACGAAGGCGATGAAAGTGGAGTTAAAAAGAGAAAATATTTGTGCCAAGGTTTGAGAGTATTCAACAACAGAGAGGAGATCACCAACAATAAAATCGAAGCATTCAAGATCAACTTCAATATGCAGGTAATTTTATCTACAACTTTTCCCTCAGTGAGAGCTATGAAAGAGTTTGGAGGTTTCTTCTTTTCTAACCTCTACAATTATAGAAATGTCCCTTCTTAATTAATAAAATTGGGGAAAATACTAGCAACCTTCAGAAACTATTGAATGGAGACTCTTTAGGGGGAGGATAATATCTCTAAAGTATTTGCAACCCTCCTTAGATGTATCTTTGAAAGAGGTTGTAGAGGATCCATATGATTTATTTATCTCCCAAATTTTGTTGTGTGATTTATATTAGTTCACAAATCTATGAAAATATTTAACGTTATCATCTCCTTCCTTCTTGTCTTCTAGTTCCTTAACCTCAGTTTTTCGATCCCCTGATGTTGATTCTAAGAATTATTTCTCATAAAAAGATGAATTTGAGCCTCAATGTCAGATATGGATATATATTCTATTTGTTTTTTCCTCTTAGAAAAAATAGCAATTAGTTATTTTTCTTCTTTGAGATGTATGTGAAATTGAGTAGGAGAGGATTCAAGGGAAAAAGAGGATTAGGGGATCCAATAATATTTTAGAGCATCGATTAGAGACAGATATTCCAGCCAAGAGGGGTTAATTTTAAAGGGAATTGGATTCTTAGAATGAAAGGGATCAAGGCTCAAGAGAATGGGGAAGTGATTAGAGTTCCCCGAAAAAATGGAGATTTGTCTGAAGTGAATGCCAAAGTCCAATAGATCCTCTGAGATAATTAAATGGTTGAATAAATTTTCAATGTGATCTAAACCACATATGTTATTTTTCTAGTGGGTATAATATTCACAAGTAATACATTACATATTCTTTGGTCCTTAATCAAATCATAGAAGAATTTTGTAAGGGGATCGATTATAGAATAGGGACCACATATTTTGACTACTCCCAATGAGAAATTCAAATCCCCACCCCATATGACCCTTTCAAAATCAATTAGGGGAAGACTTACAAAACTTGACCAATATTCTTTCCAATCAAGAAAATTCCCATGTACATTGATAAAAAGGAGTGCCTTGTCTAATTATCTTAAAATAATGGTAATTGTTAGCCTCTATTTGATGGATTGGGCTAAGGAAAAGTGGATGGATTCAGTTTCAAAGCTAGAAATAATACCCCTTGACCTTCTTGATGCATATAATGAAAGAAATCCCCAAGGAAGGATAATTGATTTAAGGGTTTTGATTTAATGTTGTCAATCCACCATAATCTTTCGCAAAAAATAATTTGAGGAGAGTGAAGGTACACCAAGCACCCTGGATAGCTAGTATTTTGGAATTGTTTGCTATACCCCTATTATTTAAATATAAAGTTTTCATTTGAAAGTTTAGTTAGGGCCAAATTCTATAAGGGCAGAAATAATTGACTCATGTTCCCCAAATTTAATTTTATTGTGTGCAAGGTTCTTCGCAATTGAGAGTGAGGGTTTCTGGCCAACTAGAGAATTTCATAAGGACCCATGGTGAGGAACCAGAAACTACACTAGGTTTGAGAAAAAATTAACGTGAGGATTCCGAGGATATAGAAGAAGAGGGATAAGTAGAGGATCTCAGATTATACCATGAGGGGTAAGTTTTGGAGACAGGGGTGGCACAAGAGAAAATAGAGTGATAGAGGCAATAGGGTTAGTGGAGGGGAGAGAGCGGGGTGAATAAGGAGCCCAAATTTTGAAGATTCATTAGTGAAATAGTTTTAGAGGGAGAGGGATGGGAAACCATATAATAAAAAGGATTTGAATAAATATTAAATTCACAAAAATGGGGATGCATCGAAGTCAAAACCATATATTTGGAAGGTTGGCCCTCCACAAGATCATATTGTTTTATTCATTCTTCTATGCAAACAATTTAAGGAGGGGCGGTTAGATCAGGGGAGGACTCCAACTAGGGAAAATCCTTCCCATCCATAGTTGTAGTAGTCTTCCTTAGTAGGAGAAGGAGTGAAGGGGCCTTCTTCATTTGAAAACATAGGAGGGGAGATCACATATAGGGCATCCTTTCTTATCCATCTTGTTGAAGTCTTTACAGGAGCACAATCTTTGTTGAGATGACCATGGGTGTGACAATGAGCACATTTACAAGCAACCCCTTCATACTACAGGATCTGTTGATGCTTGTAAGTTCCAAAGTTGATATATATAGAATCATAGATGCCTTTGGAGAGTATCAAACCCACCAACATCCTTCACATACCCATGTAGCTAGTTTTATGAAAATAGTAATCCTCTTCATATAAAAAACCAAGAGTATTACTAATTTCTTTAAAGATGTCTTGTAATATCCCAATATGGGGATGCAGCAATACATGAACACAATAATTGAAATAGCAGTGTAAATCAACTCATAAAATGTGAGAAGAACATATAGGAATCATATTAATGTTATAGCAGCAAAATTTATACAAGATCTTGAGGAAATAATCACTCAAGTTAGGCACAACAAGCCTCAAGAAAACATGTACATGAAATATGAAGAACATTGCTACACAAATAATGCCCAAGGCTATGATAACACAATTTTATTAGGAATAAATGCTGTTGGGAAGTGTCAATACACTGGTATACAAATATATGGCTCATAAAATGTTTGGAGCAAATATCTAAGCCCCCAAACTCAATTTCAAGACAATCCGGAAAGGATTTCCTGAAATATGAAAAAAGTGCAAAAATTATGTCGGAATGCAGTCTTAGGACTGAATAACAGCTGTAAATCAATAACTAGATGGAGATGGCTGAAGATGTTGCACGAGATTAATAAACCTCCTCCAATGGATCTTCCAAGTGAAAGGCTGATCCTAACACTAAATATCTCACCCTCCAAAAAAACACTGCAAACCGTCACTCCAAATACTCACTGAAATAATGTAGTCAAGGAGAGGGACTGTGCTGTAGGAGATGGAAAATATGTTGGCCAAGTGCCAAGATGTGAAATCAGCTCTAGAATCTTCCTCACTGATCTCCCAAAGGAAATAAAGCTTCATCCTCTGAAAAACAAGCTCTAGAAGTGGTGTTATCAACCCTCCATTGCAACACCCTGCAACACAATGTTATACTCTACAGAAATAACGCTATAGCTGAAGGAGGTAGCTTGGACTCAAGCCCGAATGTGGAGAAATGAAGTGAAAAATCCCTCAAGAGGCCTCTCAAGAAAGGATATGGGATTCCCGCTCGGGAACACTCGGTGCTAAGCAGCATAGCAATCTCAACTAAACAGCTGAAGAATGCACAATAGTCATGCAGACCACAAAATAAATAATCCATATCATGTATTGCTATGGTTGCCTTGCCTTCCTTATATACAAGTGGAAGCCTTCTCACCTTGGGTCCCACTAATTAGGGTTTACTCCACCAAGGAATCTTCCTCCCACTATCACTGCGTTGTCTCCATAGATGATCTCCACCTTCCATTCCAGAGTTGTTGACTTGGTCAAACTTGACCTTGTCCACATGTAATTTCCCCTTTTCACACATGAGGGTGTGAAATAAAACCATTATAATGATCCCTTTTCACATCATAAGGGATTTTATTCCTATTTTTGAAATTTATGGGCTTCCTTACCCATTTATTCATCTCCTAGGAGTCAAAAGAAAAAATCAATATTCCAATTAGCTGCATGCTAATTTTGGAATATTACAATCCTCCCCTCTCAAATATTGCTTGTCCTCAAGCAACTGCAAGGATATAACTGAGAACTCTCCCCTCCTCCTAGTGTAGCATCCACATATGATAAACTCCTCCAATGAATGAGATGTTGTCTCATTAATAAATCTCCATATTGCCCCTCCCAAGCATGCAAGCTAGCTAAATAGCTATCATCATGAATAAGTAGAGTACTCAAGGAGGCAATAAGGTGCTGTATGGAGGTCCCTTTGAGGCATGGGATTTGAAATTCTTTGGGAATCATAATTCCCATGTGGATCCTCCATCCCCAATCTATCATCCATACAAAATGAGCCACCCTCCAAAATGGTAACTCATGCAAATCCTCCTCTACCTTTGGTTCTTGCCATGTAGGTGGGCTGAATATCTGATCATGGTAGAAAAAATAGCCTACCCCATGCTGTACCTATCTCCACTTATGATAAGTGTAGAGTAGATGCTGATCTTGGGCTGCAATAATGTTGCCTTCAAGTGGCAAGAAGAATATTGGATCTCCAAATATCTTCCCTCGAACGTTATGAATCATGCTGGCCCAAACCATCCCATATGTGATGGATAGGAAATCACCACCATATGGAATCCAAATAAGAGGAATACTGAAGGTTTCATGTAGTGCTGGAAGGTACCAACAGTTTCGCAAGTGGTCACAGCACAATTTTTCTAACTGTTGTTGCCAATCATAACATGGCAAGCCATCTCCCATACTCCTATTGAAGCATGGAGCATAAAAAGTGTGGTAAATTTCATTCCCCATGGACACATCTAACCAATGTGTCTCTACTCCCATAATTCCCTCCACAAAGATGAGAACAATATCAACATAGGGAACCAAAATGAGAATCATACTAGCTGCCATATGTAACAAGGGAGAAGGACAATGGTCCCTTAAATGCAACCATCGCAATTTTACTCTCAACTGCATCAAAAAATGGCATGATGTGTGGCTTCCCAACCACTTTCTTGCTGCCCCAATCTCCTCACAAGTTTGGAGAGAGTGTATGGTGTATGGTGTAAAGTGAGCATGCCCTGCATAATATATCATCTCCCCAAGACCTCCTAGGGAGTGGCCATCATCAAAACTGCTTATGGCCTCAAGTAGACCATGAAGTCTACAAGAAATAATGCTCCTCCTTGGAGCAATTTCCTGCACATATATGGTTAAGGAATGCACCTATTCATTATACAAATCATTATGCAGCCAAACAATATCCTTACCATATGCTTTGCCCATACAAATGGAGTGGCTCATAGATAAATCCCCTCTCATTATCAAAGAGAAAAGAGGTGGTTGTGTTAACTCTTCCAAAGAGTTATGGATCTCCTCCATCTCCATATGATCCTTGCATCTCCTCAATGCTGATATATCTCCTCCTCAAAGCCTCCCCAAATGTACCCCTCCATGATGGTGTGGTATGCTCTCATAGAATACGTGTGGTTGGAAAGAAAATATTCATAAGCTTCTTGTAGTAACTTCTCCTCGAGCTTGGAAGCTCTAGGTAAGAATATCCTACCATGATAGTAGATGACCTCATCTCTGACTGAATACCCCTCCTCATGCAATTGGTCATCCAATATCATACAAGTAAAAAGATCCTTGGAATAATCCACCAATAGCTGGGATTTCCAATATGGATCTATCCTCCATAGTGACAACGCTAATGCTCTATCATAAAGAACATTTTTCATATGGTTTTCTTCCTCTTTGACATCTCCCATGCCAAAGATGCAAGTCGGAAGGCTACTATCCTTCCCATGCTGCTCTTGCCACAACGCAGAATCTAAAATGAGAGTGGGAAAAGATAATGTGGAGAGAATACCTCTCTCCTCCTTGAGTCTACCCAAGACTCTCAGCACTATATCAAGCTCTCCCAAGGTCCTCACCCCTTTGGAATCAATGAATGGTGCCTCAAAATTTGAAGCCTCCCTCATCATTTTCTGATCTGGTGGTCTCCCCGGTGAAAAGCCTCCATGTAATGAGACATCATGATTAAGAGAAAACTGCATATATGAATGGACAGCCTTGTCCCTGCCCTCACTGTGCAAATCAGTCTGCCTCTCTTGTGAATAAACCCTCTGAAATAGATAGGGGTTTGTGCTCCTCATCATATGATGTTGGTCATCCTCCCTACTTCCTCCTTCTATCTGCATGGTTTCACAATCTGTCAACAATGGCACATGATGATCATGGGTTGTGCCTTGATCTCCACATATGAGATCCTGGGGAATTCCTTGCAATGATACAATAATCCATCTTGTGGGAGCAAGTGATCCACTTTCCTCTGCATGAGGTGCTAGATAAGCTCTAGACATGACAATGTTGTTGCCCCCAACCTTCTCTTCCTCTTCAATATGAATGGGAAACCCTCCAATAACTAGATCCTGTTTTGAAAAAGGGATCTCCATGCCCTCTTGTTCAAGAATATGAGATAGAGGTCTTTCCTCTAGAAATTTATTATGAAATATGTCAGACTTCTCAATAGGTTTCTGAAGTAGAGTTGACTCTATAGTTTCCTCCAACACATGCAAAATTTTTGTTTGTTTAGGTCTATTTAGCTCCACCACATGTGTTTCAGAGTGTGTCTCATCAAATCTTTCCACCATTCTCTTAGTTAAATTTGCATAAGAAGAAGTATTTTCATTTCTCAATGAAAAATACTCAAATATCCACCAAGCATATGCCTTACCTCTAAAATTCAGCACTGCAACTTTGATGGCTTCATCTTCAGAAATTTGGTGGTGCTGCAAATAGGTGTGTAGCTCCTCCACCCAAGCTCTAGCTGAACATGTAAGTGAACCATAAAAAGTAGATAGGAAAAATATACCCATATCATGCTTCTTGCTCCTCTCCACCTTGATCTTGCAAAACTTTGAAAAAGTGACATGATCTCTAAACTTATTAGTTTGAGATTCATATCCTTGCAGATAATCACTAAGAGTTTCCCTCCTAGGCATTTCTTCTTTTTTAATCTCCCTCATATCAAATTTGGGCATATGACTGCGTTGTGCATCATAATGTGTGGCTGCATGCTCACACTCATTATGTAAAAATCTAGAGTTTGATTCATATTCAAACTCTCTTGGAGATTATCTACACATCTCCCTCCTCATCTTCTCAAGATCTCCATGAATGCTCTGCAAAGTTTGAGAAAAAAAGTTTGGAAGCCTCTCCTCCTTCCTTCCTCCAAATGATGGAGTCTTCTTTTTGTCTTTTTTTTTCATTTATTCTTCTTCTTTTCTTCTTAATAGCATAATGGCTGAGATCCACAGGCCGAGCCAAGATTATGCTCTTATACCACTGTAATATCCCAAAATGGGGATGCAGCAATACATGAACACAATAATGGAAATAGCAGTTTAAATAAACTCACAAAATGTGAGAACATATAGCCATCATATTAATGTTATAGCAAAAAAATTTATACAAGATATTGAGGAAATAATCACTCAAGTTAGGCACAACAAGCCTCAAGAAAACATGTACATGAAATATGAAGAACACTGCTACACAAATAATGCCCAAGGATATGACAACGTAGTTTTATTGGGAATAACTGCTGTTGGGAAGTTTCAATAAAATTATATACAAACATATGGCTCATACAATGTTGGGAGCAAAGATCTACGCCCCCAAACTCAATTTCAAGACAATCCAGAAAGGATTTCCTGAAATATGAAAAAAGTGCAAAATGCGGGAATGCAGTCCTAGGACTGAAGCTGCAACTCAATAAATGGATGGATATGGCTGAAGATGCTGCACAAGATGAATAAACCTCCTGCAATGGATCTTCCAAGTGAAAGGTTGATCCTAACACTGAAGATATCACCCTCCAAACAAACACTAGAAACCCTCACGGCAAATACTCACTGAAATAACACAGTCAAGGAGAGGGACTGCGCTGGAGGAGATGGAAAATATGTTGGCCAAGTGTCAAGATGTGAAATCAGCTCCATAATCTTCCTTACTGGCCTCCCAAAGGAAAGAAATCTTCCTCCTCTGAAAAACAAGCGTCGGAAGTGGTGTTATCAACCCTCCACTGCAACACCCTGCAACACAACGTTATACTCTGCAGAAATAACGCTGTAGCTGAAGGAGGTAGCTTGGCAAGCATGAATGTGGAGAAATGAAGTGAAAAATCCCTCAAGAGGCCTCTCAAGAAATTATATGGTATTCCCACTCGGGAACACCCGGTGCTAAGTAGCACATCAATCTCAAATAAACAACTCAAGAATGCACAATAGTCATGTAGACCACAAAATCAATAATCCATATCATGTATTGCTATGGCTGCCTTGCCCTCCTTATATACAAGTGGAAGCCTTCTCACCTTGGGTCCCACTCATTAGGGTTTCCTCCACCAAGGAATCTTCCTCCCACTATCACTGCGTTGTCTCCATAGATGATCTCCACCTTCCATTTCAGCATTGTTGACTTGGTCAAACTTGACCTTGTCCACATGTAATTGCCCCTTTTCACACATGAGAGTGTGAAATCCAGCCATTATAATGATCCCTTTTCACATCATAAGGGATTTTATTCCTGTTTTTGAAATGTATGGGCCTCCTTACCCATTTATTCATCTCCTAGGTGTCAAAAGAAAAAATCAATATTCCAATTAGCTACTTGCTAATTTTGGAATATTACATGTCTGCTAGCTAGAATATGAGAGGGGGGATAGGGAGCCAGAACTATATAGGAAATAAATAATTTTGCATCATATCTTGTATCAAAATCAACTGTCCACAGTTTCAGGTAAATTTATTAAGAGCCCCAAAACCATCTACTATACAAGATATTTTGGGCGTTTGTTGCTTCCATTGTTAACCACCTCATCAAACCCTCAGCGAAAATTACATTTTGGAGCATATTTGACCATTGACATAACATTAATTTGACCCATTGTTGCAGGACCTTGATCAACGTTCTTCTGCTAACAAAACAAAAGTTAGCTACTTTTTTCTCCATGTTGAGGATCTCGTTTAGCTCAACTTCCTTGCCTAATACAAGGGAGGGTTCCTTAACCTTTCATTTTGTGCATTTTTTCTTCTATCGCATTTGGTTGTTAATAAGTGGAGGTGAGAGAAATGGGGGTCTAGGGTTTTTATTACCTTCAGTAAGAATACTTAGGGTTATAAAACTACTGACGAGGAGGATTATTTGTGAATGAGTGTGTATGATGAGAGAGGGATAAAAAAATAGCACCAGGGATGGACAACGACATCTAATGACAAGAAAGAAGAGATGGATTCCACAGGTAGGAAATTGTGGCTAGGTAGCAGGAGTGATTCGATGGATACACAATCTAGAGAAGCAAGATATTTTTGAGGAGGGTCCAAAATAATGGCAAGGGGTGGTGTGGAAATCGAGGACTATATGTCCTACCACTGTCCCCATTCATTCCCTACAAAATTTGACTAATGAATAACATATAAAATTTGAGAGAATAAATGTGTGATAGGAACCATACATGGCTGTGATGACAAAGGCAAGGATCTCTAGATAGAAATACCCTTGGGGAAATCATTTGTATAATCAACTTCCTCTTCATACATTGAGAAAATCTACAACGAGAATGGTAATAGGGAAGGGGACATGAGTGAAAGGAGGGGTAGAGTGTTGGGGCCATTTGACCTAGAATTCTAGTTTAGGGCATGCTCAAAGCCTTAAAAGTCAGAATATTAGTCCATAAAACCAAATACGTAAAAGGTATATTTTTTTTCTCAAAAATCAATTGATTCCAATTTTATTCAATCATATATAAAATAATATATGTGTGTGTGTGTGTGTGTGTGTGTTTATTAAATTAAATATTTTACACTAAAAAAAATAGTAAATGCTAAAGTAAATGCAATTCAATCGAGAGAACTGACAGATTTGATGCCTATTTACCTTCAATAGGGAGTAAGAACACTTTACAACAAATTTCAAAATAAAATTAATCCTTTGAAAGCATTTTCATAATTCAAACATTTAATACAACTAATTTTGTATCATATTCCCTATAGTTTTCATTGTATTTTAAATTTTCAACTTAATTATTTTTAGTTATAAACAAGAGTCACATGGCGGTATGTCACTGCTTCTTTGTATAGATGAATTTTTGTTTTCTCCTTTCAAGAAGAAGAATGGAGAAATAAGGTTATATGTTTACTTCAAGGATCTAAACAAGGCCTTACTAAAATATAATTACCCTTTTCCTAACATGGGATACATTTTGGAGAAGGTGGTAGAGTCTGCTCAAATTTCCATGATTGATGGCTTTTCTGTCTATGCACCCAGAAGATCAAAAGAAAACTGATTTCACTACACCTTAGGGAAAATTTATGTATTCCATAATGCCCTTCAGCTTCATAAACGCAGGAGCCACTTTTCAGAGAGCTATGGACATAAAATTTGTTAGATAACATGACACGTTTGTAGTTATTTATCTGGATGACATCACTTTTTTCTCAAAAGTAGATGAAGAACACGTGAAAGTCTTGCTGCTCACCTTTGAAAAATGTAGGATGTATGTGTTTTGAAGATAAATCCCCTCTGTGGATAGAGGCAGTCTCTCTAGCCCTAGAGTGGGTCTAGCAACTTACGAGACTATCTAATGCAAGTTTTCTTAGCTAATACTCAAAACAAGATGAGAAAGGGAATAGACCTAACTCTTCCTAATGCTATGCTTGAATCCTTGATGATGGCCTCGATCCACATTCGCTTAGGTTTTCTCTTCACTATTAGTGGCGTATGATTACCTGCAGGAGATCAAGAGACAACAACAAATGTAATCCAATACAAAAAATTCATTGAACATCAACTATCTAACAAATCAAGGAACATTAGACTATTTGTGTAAAATATTAGACAAATATAGAAAGAAAACACCATATGTTTTATTAATAAATATGAAAGAGAGAGCTTACAATCGTGGCCTTGATGTTGAAGGCCTCCCTTTGCTAATGTCTAAGTCCTTCACTGAAGCTCTTAAAGCACTCCATCTCATGGATAGCTTAGGAATTATCACAATACAAGGATGGAAATGAAAATGAATGATCATACCAGCCCAACAATGACCAACTAGTAGTGGAAGTATGGGGATCAATTTATAGGAAGGGAGAGGGAGTTAGGAGCCCATGAAAGAAGGAGGAAGGCCCACTTCTCAAGCAATAATCCCCCATTAATAAGATTAAAAGTTGTAAAATGAGAGAGCTCTACCCTCTCTCCAGTGAATAACATGTAGCTCGCCACCTTGGAAACTTCTAGACGTTGAAGCTTCCCCTCCATTTAAGGAAACATTGCCAAAATGATTTCAACATGGTTTCCTTAGAAAAAAGGGTGTTGAAAGCACTAGGCCAGAACTTTCAACCTACCATCAACATGGGAAGGCCACTAGAGAAGCACGTTGACCCAGAAATTTAGGGTTTTGACTAAGTTTCTTTAGTGATCTTCCAAGGCATTTTTCTTTGTGTCTTTATAGGATGTTTTTATGAATTTTTCCAAGGTGGGTATACTGCAAAGGATCTGTCACAAGGAACTTCAGGATCAAGGACACGAAGTGAGCAGGGTGAAAAATTACTGTGTAACAGATGCCCCGTAAAGCATGAAGGCAGAATGGGGAGTGATGGGTGAAATGCTTTACGAAGCAAGGCAAAGAACTAAGAATACCCCCAGGAAACCTGCTAAACCAAACATAATACAATCTATGACATCTCTGATATGAATATGCCTAATAACATATCTTTGACTAGGAATCAAATAACACATGAACCCACAGTATGGTCACAGCCATTTGCTTAAAGGAGATCATGGAAATAGATCCACGACATGGACATAGCCATCCGTATCAAATAGGATCATGTGTAAAATAATGAATACTCAATAACTCCACGCAGTCTAGATAATGGAAAACGTGATCCAGGGTCTTCTTCTCGATCTCAATCCATCCAACATATGAATCTAGCCATGCGAATAGATGTATTGATGTCGAACATGGTAGAAACCACCCGGTTACAAGCCAATGATGAAAATCGTTAATAGGCATGGGAGATACCACTAATAATGATAATGGCCCTCAAGGTAAAATAGAAAAATATAAAAGTGTGAATAAATTTGTTGAGGTCAAATACTAGTAGAATCATTCAATCAAAGGCCAATGAGGTGAACCTATCATCAAACACGAAGAACTTGCCATTGAGGCATGCAAGCTCCAAGGTACTGAAAAGGAGTTTCTAGACCATCTTTCTGGATAATGAGCTAAAGTAGATAGGAAGTGATTCATCAGAGGAGGGCCATAATTATTCCCACATCATTGACACAAAACAACATATATCTCAAGATAATAGGAGTGATTAAGGTTTGCGACGAAGAGGGTCAAAGAAGCAGAGGATGTTTGACTTTGAAAAAAAGGACTTACCTTGAACATATTAGTGACACGACTCCGGAGTGTGGCAGCATTCAAATCAAATAGGATCAGAGCTCATGATGACAAAAATGGTGATCAAATGAGAGGAAAATGGATTTCTCAAACCCAGGATGGAAAAATGACGAATGAAGGATATCCCCAACCTGCCACGAACTTCATATGAGTGTCATGTTAAAGAGCAATAAGTTGTCCAAAAAACATAGGATGTTCCACTTTCATTTCTCCCCCATTATTTCTAACGAGTACCTCTTTATTTTTTATAGCCAGCGTAAAGAGGATTACAAATGTTGAGCGTGTAAGTTCATTCTTCGAATGAATCCATCCGAGTAATTTTAACAAGCCCTAGGAAGGGGTAATTTGGCCTCATCATGGTGATAAGTCTTTCATCATTAATTTTAGCGAGTCCTGTTAGTGTCAGTCTTTGTAGCCTTCCTCGAGTGATCAAACATGCTCTTACAAAGTGATTTTAAGGTGTAAAGGTCAAATTTTGTCATTTCAGTGAGTCTTCAAGTAAAATTTGGTCACTAGATATTAGGTCTAGGGTTTGCTTTTACACCTTTCAAAGTTGCCCAAATTTCGGTCCATGTGACCATTCAGCTGAGTGTACCATCATTTAGAGGGTTTTCATCATCATGTCAAGTTCCACAGGGTCAGTTTACACCTTGTTCATGCTTCAGTTGTGCCTAGGTAAGGTTCATTTCCCTCTCCTAGGGTTTTGGAGGTAATTTCTCTTGGATGGTCAAATCATCAGCAAAACTTGTATCCTGATGTTCATACACATTTCCATATCCTTAATTTACCTTATTAAACACTTCCCATCACTGAGATCTCCCAAATTCGTCATTTTCGCACAAACCCTAGTTTGTTGCTACAACTTGGCAATTTTCTAGGCTAGGCTTGTGTTTTTCCCTTTTGGACCCCTTCCCCTCACTCAATATTTGAAATTACACTTTCCCCTACTTTCTAACATCCCTCCCTACTTCCAAAATTTTTCTCAAGAATTTAGAAGCCCCTTATCCCCTTCATTTCACTTCATTTCGACAAATCCCTTGTTCCACATATCGGGATAGGTTTTACTTCTATGATGTTTCTGAGCCATAAAAGATGAATTTGGGAAAAATGAGAGAGGTTTTTGTCCAAAAGAGGCCAAGGAAGAAAACGATCCTTCAATTTTTACACATGTGTCATGGTTTTAGATAAATGTCAAAAATACAGTCGCCTCATGAGAATTGATGCACCTCTGAAGTGAACTTGGGAAAATCAAGATTTTTTCTAGCTTGGTTGGCCAAATGACTTGCTTGATGAGCCAAATGATACCTAGACACAAATATATTTCCAATGAGCTATCATGAGCTCAATTTTGAGTTGAGTAAGACCTTCAAAAGTTGACTGCAACAGCACTCTGCCTTGAGGCAGCCTCATTTTTCACATTTTGACCAGTCTTGGGAGATTTAATTTTTGACAGGGAAAATGAACTCCAAATTTAAAAATTCCAATTGGGTTGGAAAGTAGACTCAATACGATTTCCAACGAGCTATCCGGCACCCAATTTGGACACCGATAAGGTCTCCAAAAGTCTCCTGCAAAAGGGAGTGACGCATTGGGTTTGTGGCGCAACGCATAGAGCTGCAAGCCCAATTTCACCATAAACTTCTCCAAAATTTCGAAATGTGCTCAAATCTGTGGTGTGAAAATAAATTAAGAGTTTTTCCATTGCAAGTGAATATTTTTTCTGATAATTTATGGTGGTTTAGTGTGAAAAAGCTCATTTGTATGCCAAGAGAACAGAGTGAGCTAAGGAGAATTCGTGAAGAGCAAAAGAAGCAGTTTGAAGGCGAAATTTTTGCAAGTTCAGTCGCGCGACGCATTGGCTGGGTGTCGCGATGCATTGGGCAGGTGCGACGCATTGGGTCAGCCCCCACTGTGGTGAGATTGTTCATGTGCGATGCATTGAAGCTACGCGACGCACTGGGTTTGTTACGCAATGCGTAGGGCCGCAAGCAGTTTCATTGCCATTCCTTTCAAAATTTCAAATCGGCTTAGTCCCTCTTTGTCCAAGTAAGTCAAGTAACCCCTCCAATGTCAATAAAAATGTGTCTTGTGTTGTTTATGAGGATTTAATACAGGAAAATTCAAACCCTATTTGCTTGTTCAAGGATTGTTTCCTTAGGGTTTAGAATTTGGTTTTGTGCCTATCATTTCCATTTCTCTACCTTGTATTCCCTCATCACTGTTAATCTTGTTACATCAACCCATTTCCCTATTCCATTATATCCCTAAATCACTCATTTCCTATCCATTCCCATTACCCCACATCCCAATTATAAACTTCCCAAACCCCAATGTTATCCCAAAAAACCTAGTGACTGTCCCAAAATTTTTAATTGACAGATTTCACTTGGAAATATTCCATCATTTCCCCTACCCTCTCCCTCCATAGTCCCTCATTTATTATCACATATTTGGCAACAAAACCAAAGACACCAAACTCCTCATATTCATCCAAGGCAACATAGACTTTGGCAAACATGGAGACAGATTCTTCTTATGACCGAGACAATGACTCTACAACTGAATTACATGCACCAAGGAGAGAAAAAGCTGTTGGAGAAAGCTAACAAGGAAAATAACATGTTGAGGCACATGGCGAATCATTATTGGGCAAGAAAGCATGTTTGCAAGGCACGAATCAAGATCTTGAAGGCTAGGTTGAAGAGGGCATTAAAGAGTCGGAAAAGGCAAGATAGATTTCAAATTTTGGCCGAAGCTTCCTTGGCCTAGCAGAGTGCATGATGGAGGAAACTCAGCCCAAATTTCAAGAAATTTGGGACACATTTTTCAAATTTTGATTTTTTTTGGCCTAAACAGAGATTTTTCAGCTCTACGCGTCGCGCCACTTGGCGTGCGCTTATAATTGGGAGCTCCTCTTGGGGAAAAATTTATATTTTTGGATTTTTCATGAAAATTTATGCATGCCTACCCATGGCCAAGATATTTTGACAGGTTTTGGGCCTCCAAAAGGGTCAAAAACACCCTAAAAATGACCTTTCTGCCCCTTTTTGGACACACAGGAAACAGTGTTGGGAGAAATCATTTTTGAAGGGGAAAATGGAAGCCAAATTCAGAAATTCCACTTGGGTTGGAAAGTAGATAGGCAGAAATTTCCAACAAGCCCACTTGGAGCCAATTTGGACAACGGGAAGGCCTCCAAAAGTAGCTCCAAACTGGCACGATGCATTGGGGATTTTTGCTCATTTTTTACTCAGTAACTCTGTTTTTCGCCTAGTTTTGGACAGTTTGACTTTCTTATCTCCAAATGTTAAACTCATGATGTAATTTCATGTAATTTGATGGGTCTTGATGTAATTTTGTCAATTTTTTACTCATGGAAGTAGATTCATCCATCAAAAGGTGAATTGCAACTGAATGAATCAATTTCCTATCTTATAGAGGCAAGCTGTTCCACTGCCTATTTTCCAGTTCTTAGTCTAGATCTTGTTGAAACAACTCCTAAACTTGTGAGCTCGACCCCTAGAGGCTGGGGATGAGTTATGCTTGTCTATATCTTGTAGTTTTTCAGTCATTAGCTGGGGTTGGACATTTGGGATTGCTTTGAGCATCATTGTACATTCATCTCTGCAGTTTGTCAAAGGAATAGACCAGGGTTTGCAGCACTCCTTGGGATTCATGTGGTTCTTTGTTTTTATAATGTCTTTCTCTCTGTTATTGTAAGTTTACTGGTGCTTTATGTGTATCATCTTCTCTCTTATTTCTTCTTAAGTTAAACAAACAAGGTTAAAGGTGGAATTCATTAGATTTGCAGTGCTCTACCTAGGTTTTGTTTAATTTTCCATGTTTTCAACTGTTTGAAGAGGATTCCTGAAAGTTTCTTGCCCTCTTCAACTCCTCACTGGTCTGAGCCATTCATTTCATTCAAAATTTGAAGTGTCAGAACAAATTACCTACCTTGCCACATTCAGATCTCTGCAGAACTAGGCCTCATTACCCAGACCCAAAATCTGCCCTTCCCTTTGATTCAACAAACACCCTCAAAATAAAATCAAACTCTTTTATATATATACCTAGCCTAAAATTAGCTTTTATTCAAGTCATCTCAAGCCTCATTGATCATTTTTTGCTGAGATTGATAGGAGAGAGCCCTCTCCCGATCTGGTAGGGCTAGCTACCAGGTTAAGCGTGGTTTGATGTTACCCTAGATTCTGCCTTTCTCAGCCTGAGGTAGATTTAGGCTATAAAAAGTCCAATGGAAAGAGTACCTCAGTATCTTTTTCATGTTTATGGAGTTTGAAAAAGAAATGGAAAATAAAATTCCACCATGTCCCTTTTCGTAAGTCATCTCTCGAATATGAAAAGGTAGAAAACAATACCCGAGAGAACCTCTTTTCCATGCTTGATCAAGGTATTCCTTTTTCGTAAATAGTTAATCTCAACCCGAAAAAGGGGTAAACGTATACTGAGACAACGTCAATTCATTTACTTTAACGAGTTCAAAAATACAAGTACTCGACAATATTTTCATTTTTTAGAGTCATAAAAGAGTTGAAAGATGACTCTAGGGGGGTTCCTTTTTCGTTTATTTTTACCGAGTCTGAAAAAGGGATAAAATAATACTTGTCGCATAAGAAATAATCACTATTAATATAAGGGATATTGTTGCCCCACAAATACGACAAAGATGACTGATATCAAGGAAAATAATAAAACAACTGTCAAAATATCTTCAAAAAGTATACCATTTTAACCATTCTATTTGGAGTAAATTATGAATGTGCTTTTACCCCTTTTTCCTTCGAACTTCAGATCAGTGGTGCGGCTGATCCAGGATACCGTTCGAAAATCCATCACCTACAGGTAAGAATTTCAAGTTTTATTTTCACTAGCGATGAGCGCGGGTTCGACCTATAGGACCTGCACCGATCTCTCCTAGAACAAAAGGAGACCACGCTGCGAGTGCCCTTTCAATTTTTACAATCGTGCTGACCGTAGGGAAGAATTTAAAATAGGAAAATCACCCATTTTGAATGATTCACTTCAAAAACTACTCCAGTGAAAGCTCCTAAAATATCATTTGAACATGTTTTGCAAGTGTTTTTAGTGAATATGGTGATCGAATGGAAAGAGAGAGGCCAAGAGGTGGAAGACAACCAAGTTCTCCAAGACCTAAATTGCATAAACACAGTAAGGAATTGCAGATTTCTTAATTTCTTCCAGACTTCAATGCTAAGATCTCAGTTGGAGGTGCTCGAGTATTTAATTGGGATATGGGACATAGATCACCAAGCTTTCATGATTTCGGAGCAAGAACTTGAGTTAGAGGTGACAGACATATACTTCATCACAGGGTTTTCTAGGCAGGGAGAGGGAATCCAACCCTCTGGAGCTCACGCTGGAGGGGAGATCACTAGCATGCTCATCCAGAGTAATTGCCCAGGTGCCCAAAAGACTACCAGTAGGAAAGTAGACATCAAAACCATCACTGTTCTACCTATAAGGAAAATTTTACAATGTATGGCCTGAATAGTCGGGGCCTAGGCATTGCATGAGGCAACAAAGTCCCAGTTCCAGTATGCAGTGGATTTCCTTGCTCCAACAATGTTTAACTAGTGCGAGGGGTTTTTGGCGAATATGAAGAGCCAAATAAAAAATTGCAAGCCAGGACGTCTAAAACACTTCAGATACTAATCCATCCTAGCCACTTTATTCTTGGAGAGAGTGCCTCTATTTTAGTATTGGCTATTAGAGGTATATGATCCAACCCTACGGGATTCGAGGTTGCTGAGGTGGTGCGAGATTATGCCCCATATGGGAGGGGGCCAACAGATGTTTTTCCTGACACCATTTTTCAGTCAGTTGTGTCATCAACTAATCGTGGTTGAGGACTATGCATATGCAGGCAACAATTTCAGAGGAGACCCAGATCTATCTCTTATGCCAAGCGCATAGTGGTATGATGCAGGTAAAAATATGTTTTTAGAATTTTTTACTTTTTAATGTTTTTGTTACGTATTCCAATATTTAAGCTTATGTTTTGCAGATGTTGGATCGGAAATACCACTTGGCATGCCTCGAATTTCCATGAGAGAGGCACATAGAATCGAGGAGGGGGCAGACCTATTAGCAGTGGTGGAGCGTAACCTGGCAGGCCTGACCAGAGGCATATCATAATACAATTTTTTTTTATGACATCCCACTATGCTATCAGAGGCATATCGTGGGGGTTACAGGCAGAATGTGTCATTTACTCTAGATATTTATTCCAACTGTCACATGCTATCACGAGCACCATGTGGGCGGATAAAAACTTTTAGTTTACTTTCTGCACTGATGTAGGCTCATATAGCCATTTGTGTCACAAAAAACATATTTTTGAGATTTTGATGTAAGACACTTGACATACTCTCTCTCTCTCTCTCTCTCTCTCTCTCTCTCTCCCTCTCTCTCTCTCTCTCTCTCTCTCTCTCTCTCTCTCTAAGTGTTCATGTACCATGATGATGTATTGGTTTTTTTACATATTACGCATATGTTTATCTAATACATAACTTGCTAATGTATCTGTTAATGAATTCAAATTTCTTGGAATATGTTGATACATAATGTAATCAAAATTCCTTTCCAGTAATCAAACACATAAATACATGAGCAAAATTTGAGGGTTTCTTACTAAATATTGACCCTTTAATTGTAGCACAACGAGTTGTGAGTCTAATTTGACAACCAAATCTTTGATACCGAGATCAATTTCATTCTAAAATAACTCGATGACTGCACTATATTCGGAAATATTATTAGTTATTTGACTCAAACAAATACCTTTTACATTTACCAACTCGGCATCAGGGGCAGAGAGTGCTCATGTTGTGGAAGATAATTTTCGTGTGCTATTACAAGCACCATCAGCGAAACCGACATAATTGTTCGAAGACATCCGCAAACCAAGTGGAACACAAGGTAAGCAAGGGAAACATGTCTGAAAAGAAAAAAATCACACCAAAAAATCTAAAACAAGCACACCAGTGAATCACACACTAATGTACAAAGTACCATACTTGGAATCAAGCATAGTATTTCTTCAAATTGAGTCCAAAAATGAACTCAAATGATTGATTTTCGTGATGATTAATAGAAACAAACCCATGATATTGTGTGTAGGAATTACCTCGGCCAATTTTGTGATAAAATTCACAACAGTGATAAAGTGCCCATGTCCCCTTGGTCGAGTAAGGGTTACGAAGCATGGAAATAATTCCCCTGTGGGAAAATGACCAAATGGTAAGAACATGGTCGAAGGGAGTGGGTGGGGCATTATTTTTGAAGAAATAAGTGTAAATCTTGATCTCATCGTGAGAACAAGAAACCTAGAAATAGACATATTCTTGAAAATCCTTGAGTTAACAGAGATGCCAATCAGAATGGTAGTAGAAATGTTTCCCATGTTTCCTTCAGACAACACTTAATGGACCAAAATAGGATTCTGAAGCAGTCTAGTCGATTCAAATGAAACACGAGATTCCAGACAAGTGGAAATATCACCTAGGCTTAGGAGAAACAAGGAAATATGATGGCCATCATCCCACAGAGTTTCTTCAAGAGACGTGACCTCCACGATACTTTCGTCGATGGGGAATGTCTCCTTCAAGGGATCATCTGAATCCAAAGAACCAAACTAGGGAGACTCTGCATAAGTGTCTAGGGATGAAACCAATTTGTCGTTGGTTTCAGATACAACTTCAGAAGCGAGAAGAATTCTCTGATACATTTGTTCTACAGGGCTGAAAGGCATAGCGTCACCAAAGCCTTCAAGCTTATCGGGACTAGGAAAAATCCATGGATCCTGACCAGATGATATCATGTTGATAGTGGCGACATTAGGAGGCGAGAGTGGAAATATTCCCATCATGGACGAGTCCTTAAAAATACATGGCCCAATTTTATCATAGGGGGTAGATGTATTCCCAACATATGGAATGTTTCTAGTTGAAGAATCAGAGGAAAAGAAAGCGAGCTGATCGAAAGTCACAATCATCCCTTGATGAGGAAAGCGGAGAACACAGAAGAGGTTGGAGACCATGCAAACCATCACATGGGTCCAACTGCGTCCAAGGAGGAGGTTGTAATTCAGGTTGGCTTCCACCACTTCCACTTCTAGGTTCAATGTTTTTCCCTCCAACAGGATGGAAAAAGCTTTGAGAATATCGTACTACCAAGAACCTTTGTCATAAAAAGCTCCCAAATTGTGTTGTGTGATTTATATTAATTCACAACTCTATGAAAATATTAAAATTTTATCATCTCTTTCTTGGAGCTACATGGTTTTACTCTTCATCATCCATTCCATCCCTTGTGGAGAAATACATTTTTTCTTGTCTTCTAGTTCCTTAATCTCAATTTTTTGATCCGTCGAAGTTCATTCTAAAGATTATTTATCATAAAAAAATATGAATTTGAGCCTCAATGCCTGATATGGATATATTGTTTGTTTCTTTTTTCCTCTTAGAAAAAATAACAATTAGTTATTTTTCTTCTTTGAGATGTACGTGAAATTGAGTAGGAGAGGATTCAAGGGAAAACGAGGATTAGGGGATCCAACAATATTTTAGAGAATCAATTAGAGAGGGATGTTCCAATCAAGCAAGGTTAATTTTAAAGGGAATTGGGTTCTTAAAATTTAAGGTATCAAGGCTCAAGAGGATGGGGAAGTGATTAGAGTTCCTCGAAAAAATGGATATTTTTCTGAAGTGAATGCAAAAGTCCAATAGATCCTCTGATATAATGAAATGGTCCAATAATTTTTCAATGTGATCTAAACCAAATATGTTATTTTTCTAGTGAGTATAATCTTCACAAGTAAAACATTACATATTCTTTGGTCCTTAATCAAATCATAGAATAATTTTGTAAGGGGATCAATTCTAGAATAGGGACCACATATTTTGACTACTCCCAATATGAAATTCAAATCCCCACCCCATATGACCCTTTCAAAGTCCATTATTGGAAGACTTGAAAAACTTGACCAATATTCTTTCTAATAAATAAAAATCCCATGTACATTGATAAAAAGGAATGCTTTGTCTAATTATCTTAAAATAATGGAAATTTTTAGCCTCTATTTGATGGACCGGGCTAAGGAAAAGTGGATGGATCTAGTTTCCCAGCTAGAAATAATACCCCTTGACCTTCCTGATGCATATAATGAAATAAAGCCCCAGGTAAGGATAATTGATTTAATGGTTTTAAATTCATGTTGCAATCCACCATAATCTTTTGCATAAAAATAATTTGAGGAGAGTGAAGGTACACCAGGCGCTGGATAGCTAGTATTTTGGAATTGTTTGCTATACCTCTATTTTTTAAAGATAAGTTTTCATTTGCAAGTTTAGTTAGGGACAAATTCTCTAAGGGCCCAAATAATTGACTCATGTTCCCCAAATTCAATTTTATTGTGTGCAAGGTTCTTCGCAATTGAGAGTGAGGGTTTTTGTACAACTAGAGAATTTCATAAGGACCCATGGTGAGGAACCAAACATTACACTAGGTTTGAGAAACAATTAATGCGAGGATTATGAGAATATAGAAGAAGGGGGATAAGTAGAGGATCTCATATTATACCTGGAGGGCCAAGATGTGGAGATGGGGGTGGCACAAGATAAAATAAAGTGATAGAGGCAATAGGGTTAGTGAAGGTGACAGAGGGGGGGAATAAGGAGCCCCGATTTTGAAGATTCATCAGTGAAATAGTTTTAGAGGGAGAGGGATGGGAAAAAATACAATAAGAAGGATTCGAATAGATATAAAATTCAGAAAAATGGGGATACATCAAAGTCAGAACCATATATTTGGAAGGTTGGATCTCCACAAGAGCATATTCTTTAATTCGTTCTTCTATGCAAACAATTTAAGGAGGAGCCGTTGTATCAAGGGAGGACTCCAACTAGGGAAAATACTTCCCATCCATAGCCATAGGAATCTGCCTTAGTAGGAGAAGGAGTGAAGGGGCCTTCTTTATTTGACAACATAGGAGGGTAGATCACATACAGGGCATCCTTGCTTATCCATTTAGTTGAAGTATTTCCAGTGGCACAATCTTTGCTGAGATGAACTTGGGTGTGACAATGAGCACATTTACAAGCAAACCCTTCATACTACAGGATCTGTTGATGCTTGTAAGTTCCAAACTTGATATATATAGAATCATATATGCCTTTGGAGAGTATCAAACACACCAACATCCTTCACATACCCATGTAGCTAGTTTTATGAAAATAGTAATCCTCTTCATAAAAAAAACCAAGAGTATTACCAATTTCTTTAAAGATGTCTGCTGACCAGAATATGAGAGGGGGGATAGGGAGCCAGACCCAGATAGGAAATAAAGAATTTTGTGTCAAATATTGTATCAATATCGACTATCCATGGTTTCAGGTAAATTTCTTAAGAGCCCCAAAACCATCTACTATCCAAGATATTTTGGGCATTTTTTGCTACCATCGTTAACCACCCCATCCAAACCTTAGCGAAAATTAAATTTTGGAGCATATTCGACGAGCGACATAACATTTGTTTTACCCATTATTGCAGGACCTCCATCAACATTCTTCTGCCAACAAAACAAAAGGGAACTACTTTTTTCTCCATTTTGAGGAACTCGTTTAGTTCAACTTCCTTGCCTTATACAAGGGAGGGTTCCTTAACCTTTCATTTAATGAATTTTTTCTTGTATCACATTTGGTTGTTAATAGGTGGAGGTGAGAGAAATGGGGGTCTAGGTTTTTTATTGCCTCCACTAAGAATATTTAGGGTTATAAAACCATTGATGAGGCGGATTATTGTGAATGAGTGTGTATGATGAGGGAGGGATGCAAAGATAGCACTAGGGATGGACAAAGGCATCTGATGACAAGCAAGGAGAGATGGGTTCCACAGGTAGGAAATTGTGGCTAGGTAGTAGGAGCGATTGGATGGATACACAATCTAGAGAAGCAAGATATTTTTGAGGAGGGTCCAAAATAATGGCAGGGGGTGGTGTGGAAAGCGAGGACTATATGCCCTACCACTGCCCCCATTCATTCCCTACAAAATTCAACTAATGAATAACATCTAAGGTTTGAGAGAATAAATGTGTGATAGGAACCATACATGGTCGTGATGACAAAGGCAAGGATATCTAGATAGAAATACCCTTGGGGCAATCATTTGTATAATCAACCTCCTCTTCATACATTGAGAAAATCTGCCACGAGAATGGTAATAGGGAAGGAGACGTGAGTGAAAGGAGGGGGGTAGTGTTGGGGCCATTTGACCTAGAATTCTAGTTTAGGGCATTCTCAAAGCCTCAAAATTCAAAATATTAGTCCATAAAATGAAATACGTAAAAGGTCAAATTTTTTCTCAAAAATAAATTGATTCCAAATTTTATTCAATCATATATATATATATATATATATGAATAAAATTTGGAATCAATTTATTTTTGAGAAAAAAAAATAGACCTTTTATGTATTTGGTTTTATGTATATGTATGTATATATATGTACACACACACACACACACACACACACATATATGATTTTTTAGTATGTGTGTGTGTGTGTGTGTTTTTATTACATGAAATATTTTACACTAAAAGATATAGTCAATGCTAAAGTAATTGCCATTCAATCGAGATAATCAACAGATCTGATATCTATTTACCTTCAATAGGGACTAAGAACACTTTACAGTCAATTTCAAAATATAATTAATCCTTTGAAATCATTTACATAATTCAAGCATTTAATACAACTAATTTTGTATTTTATTCCCTATAGTTTTCATTGTATTTTAAATATTCAACTTATTTATTTTTTGTTATAAACAAGAGCCACATGGCGGCATGTCACTGCTTTTTTCTATAGATGAATTTTTTGTTTTCTTCTTTCAGGAAGAAGACTGGAGAAATAAGGTTATGTGTTGACTTCAATAATCTAAACAAGGCCTTACTAAAATATAATTACCCTTTGCCTAACATGGACTACATTTTGGAGAAGGTGGTAGGGTCTGCTCAAATTTCCATGATGGATGGCTTCTCTGTCTATTCACCCAAAAGATCAAAATAAAAATGATTTAACTAAACCTTGGGGAATATTTATGTATTCCATAATTCCCTCCGACCTCATAAACATAGGATCTACTTTTTAGAGAGCTATGGACATAACATTTGTTAGATAACTTGACATGTTTGTAGTTATTTATCTGGAGGACATTATTTTTTTCTTAAAAGTAGATGAAGAACATGTGAAATACTTACCGCTCACCTTTTAAAAATGTAGGAGGTATGTGTTGTGAAGATAAATCCCCTCTGCAGATAGAGGTGATCTCTTTATCCCTAGAGTTGGTCTACCAACTTACGAGAGTATATAACGCAATAATTCTTAGCTAATACTCAAAACAAGATGAGAAAGGGAATAGGACTACCTCTTCTTGATGTTATGCTCGAATCCTTTGATGATGGCCTTGATCCACATTCCCTTAGGCTCGCTCTTCGCTACTAGTGGCATACGATTACCCACAAGATATCAAGAGAAAACAACAAACGTAATCCAATATGAAACATTCTTTGAACATCAAATATCTAACAAATAAAGGAACATTAGACTATTTGTGTAAAATATTAGACAAATATAGAAAGAAAACACTAGATGTTTTATTAATAAATATGAAAGAGAGAGCTTACAACCATGGCCTTGATGTTGGAGGCCTCTCTTTGGTGATGTTTGAGTCCTTCACTGGAGCTCTTAAAGCACTCCTTCTCCTCGATAGCTTAGGTGTTATCACAATACAGGGATGTAAAAGAAAATGAATGATCAAACCAGCCAAACAATGACCAACCAGTAGTGGAATGAGAGGGATCAATTTATAGGAAGGGAGAGGGTGTTAGGAGACCATGAAATAAGGAGGAAGATCCATTTCTCAAGGGATAATCCCCCGCTGATAAGATCAAAAGCTATAAAATGAGAGAGCTCTACCCTATCTCCATAGAATAACATCCATCTCATCACCCTGGAAACTTCTATACGTCGAAGCTTCCCCTCCATTTGAGGAAACACTACCAGAAAGAGTTCAGCACGGTTACCTTAGAAAAAAAGGTGCTAAAAATGATAAGCTAGAACTGTCAACCTGCCATCAGTATGTGAAGGCCACTAGAGAAGCACGCTAACCCAAAAATTTAGGGTTTTGACTAAGTTTCTTCAGTGATCTTCCAAGGCAGCTTTCTTTGAGACATTAGAGGATGTTTTTATGAATTTTTCCAAGGTGGATATACTGCATAGGATCTGTCACAAGGAACTTTAGGATCAGGGACGCGAAGTGAGTAGGGTGACAAATTACTATGTGACAGATGCCCCCTGAATCATGAAGGCAGAATGGGAAGTGATGGTTGAAATTCTTTATGAATCAAGGCAAGGAACTCAGAATACCAGTAGGAAACTTGTTAAACCAAACATAATACAATATATGACATCTCTGATATGAATATGAATAATAAAATATCCCTGAATAGGCATAATATAATGCATGAACCCACAGTATGATCGCAGCCATCCATGTAAAGGAGATCATGGAAATATCTCCACGACATGGACACAACCATCCTTATAGATAGGATAATTTGTAACATAATGAATACTCAATAACTACACACAGCTTGGATAATGGAAAATGTGATCCAGCGTCTTCGTCTCAATCTCAATCCATCCAACGTATGAATATAGCCATGTGAATAGATGTACTGATGTCGAAAATGGTAGAAACCAGATGATTACCAGTCAATTATGAAAACCGTTAACAGGCACGAGAGAGACCACTAATAATGATAATGGCCCTCAAGGTACAATAGCACAATCTAAAAGTATGAATAAATGAGTTGAGGTTGAATAATTGTAGAATTATTCGATAGAAGGCCAACGAGGTGAGGCTATCATCAAACATGAAGAACTTGCGATTGAGGCATGCAAGCTCCAAGGTACTGAAAAAGGAGTTTCTAAACCATCTTCTTGGATAATGAGTTGAATTTGACAGGAAGTGATTCATCGAAGGAGGGAAATATTTATTCCCACATCATCAACATGAAACAACAGATATCTCAAGATAATAGGAGTGATGTGGGTTTGTGATAGAGAGGGTAAAATAAGTAGAGGATGCTTGGCTTTGACAAAAAAGACTTCCCTTGAACATATTAGTGACACGACTCCGGAGTGTGGAAACATTCAACTCAAATAGGATCAGAGGTCATGACAACATAAATGGTGATCAAATGAGAGGAAAATAGATTTTCAAAACCCACGAAGACAAAATGACGAATGAAGTTTACCTCAACCCGACATGAACTTCAGATGAGTGTCATGTTCAAGAGTGATAAGCTGCCCAAAACACATAGGATATTCAACTTTCAATTCCCCCCCATTATTTCTAATGATTACCTCTTTATTTTTGATATCCAGTGTAAAGAGGATAACATATGTTGAGCACGTAAGTTCATTCTTCGAATGAATCCATCCTGGTAATTTTAACAAGCCCTAGGAAGGAGGAACTTTGCCTCGTCATAGTGACAATTCTTTCATCGTTAACTTTAGTGAGTTCAATGGAAAGAATAAATCAGTGTCCTTCTCATGTTTAGGGAGTTTGAAAAAGAAATGTAAAATAAAACTCCACCATGTCCCTTTTCGTAAATCGTCTCTCGAATCTGAAAAGGTAGAAAACAATACTTGAGAGAACCTCTTGACCATGTTCGGTCAAGGTATTCCTTTTTCATAAATTGTTAATCTTAGCCCAAAAAAGGGGTAAACATATATTTAGACCACGTCAATTCATTTACTTTAACGAGTTCAAAAAGACAAGCACTCAGAAATATTTTTATTTTTTGAGAGTCAGAAAAGAGTTGAAAGATGACTCCAAGGGGGTTCTTTTTTCATTTATTATTACCGAGTTCGAAAAGGGATAAAATAAAACTCGTTGCATCAGAAGTAATCATTGTCAATATAAGGGATCCTGTTGTTGCACAAAAATGACAAATATCACTGATATCGAGGAAAAATAATAAAATAATGGTCAAAATATCTTCAAAAATCTATAAATAGACAAAAAGTAAATCATTTTAGCCATTCTATTTGGAGTAAATTGTGAAAGTGCTTTTTACCCCTTTTTCCTTCGAACTTTAGATTAGTGGTGCGGCTGATCCAGGACACCGTTTGACAATTCGTCAGCTACAGGTAAGAATTTCAAGTTTTATTTTCTCTAGCAATGAGCGTGGATTTGATCTATTGGAACCACAACGACCTCTCCTAGCATAAAAGGTGACCGCGCCACCAACGGCCTTTCAATTTTTACAGTTATGTTGACCGCGGGGAAGAATTCAAAACAATAAAATCACCCATTTTAAAATTGTTCATTTCAAAAACTAGTCCAATGAAATCTCTTAAAATGTCATTTGAACATGTTTTGCAGGTGTTTTCAGTGAATATGGTATTCTAATGGAAAGAGAGGGGCCACGAGGTGGAAAACCACCATGATCTCCAAGACCCAAATTGCATAAATGTAGTAAGGAATTGCATATTTCTTAAGTTCTTCCAGACTTCAACACTAAGAGCTCAATTGGAGCTGCTCGAGTATTTAATTCAGATATGGGACATAGATCACCAAGTTTTCATGATTGGGGAGTAAGAACTTGAGTTAGAGGTGACAGACATATACTTCATCACATGGTTGTCGAGGGGAGGTGGAGGGAATCTTTCTACGGCTACTAAGTGTTCATGTACCATGATGATGTATTGGTTTTTTACATATTACGCATATGTTTATCTAATAGATAACTTGCTAATGTATTTTTTAATCCATTCAAATTTCTTGGAATTTGTTGATACGTAATGTAATCAAAATTCCTTTCCAGTAATTAAACACATAAATACATGCGCAAAATTTGAGGGTTTCTTACTGAATAATGACCCTTTAATTGTAACACAACGAGTTGCGAGTCTAATTTGACAACAAAATATCTGATACCAAGATCAATTTCATTCTACAATAACTCGATGACCGCACTATATTCGGCAACATTATTAGTTGTTTGACCTAAAAAAATGCCTTGTAAATTGACCAACTCGCCATCAGGGGAAGAGAGTGCCCATGCTTCGAAAGATAAGTTCTATGTGCTATGACAAGCACCATCAGTGAAACTGACATAATGGTTCAACGACATCTGCAAACCAAGTAGAACACGATGTAAGCTGAGGAAACATGTTTGCAAAGTGAAAAATCACACCAAAAAATATAAAACAAGCACACAAATGTACAAAGTACCATACTCAGAATCAAGCATAGTATTTCTTCAGATAGAGTCCAAAAATGAACTCAGATGATTTATTTTTTTCGTGATTAATAGAAACAAACCCACCATATTTTGTGTAGGAATTACCTCGGACCATTTTGGGATATAATTCACAACAGTGATAAAGTGCCCATACCCCCTGGCCGAGTAAGGATTATGAAGCATGGAAATATTTCCCCCGTGGTAAAATGACCAAATGGTAAGAACATGGTCTAAGGGAGTGGGTGGGGCATGAACTTTTAGGAAAGAAGTGTAAATCTTGATCTCATCAGGAGAACAAGAAACCTAGAAATACACATTCTTGAATATACCTGAGTTAACAGAGATGTCAATCGGAATGGTAGTATAAATGTTTCCCATGTTTCCTTCAGACAACACTTAATGGACTGGAATTGGATTCTGAAGCGGTCTAGACAATGCAAGTGAAACACGAGATTCCAGACAAGTGGAAATATCACCTAGGCTTAGTAGAAACGAGGAACGATGATGACCATCATCCCGCAAAGTTTCTTCAAGAGACATGACCTCCACGATACTTTCATCGATGGGGAATGTCTCCTTCAAGGGATCATCTGAATCCCAAGAACCAAACTAGGGAGACTGCGCATGATTTTCCAGGGATGAAACCAAATTTTCATTGGTTTAAGAAATAACCTCATAATCTAGAAGAATGCTCGGATACTTTTGTTGTGCAGGGTTGAGAGGCATAACTTCATTAAAGCCTTGAAGCTGATCGGGACTAGGAAAAATCCATGGATCATGGCTAGATGATATCATGTTGATAGTGGCAACATTAGGAGGCGGGAGTGGAAATATTCCCATCATGGAAGATTCCTTAAAAAGACCAGGCACAACGTTCTCATAGGGGGTAGAGGTATTCCCAACCTATGTAGTGTTTCCAGTTGAAGAATCAGAGGGAAAAGAAAGTGAGCTGATCGAAAGTCACAATCATCCCTTGATGAGGAAAGCGGATAACATGGAAGAGGGTAGAAACCATGCAAAACATCACATGGTTCCAACTGCTTCCAAGGATGAGGTTTAAATTTAGGTTGGCATCCACCACTTCAACTTCCATTTTCACTATTTTTCCTTCCAATAGGATGGGAAAAGCTTTGAGAATACTGTACTATTGAGAACCTCTGTTGTCAAAATCTTCCAAAGTATTTTGGGACTGAATTAATGGAGGAGAACCAATGGCTTTCCAACAAGCGATAAACATGATGCAGGTCAAATCACCTTCATCAATGAAAGTACTATGAATGGTTTTCCCCATCACGATGACTTGAATAAAAAAAGACACCTAAGATGGGAGACGAGGAAGAAATTTATCTAGATCGAAAGAAATGAGGTTGGAATCCATCATATCAATCCCTCTAATGGCAGATAATAGTTCCTTCCGTTGTGATGGACACGACTAAAGGACTTCCATGTGGACATTGCCGAATATTCTTGAGATAAATCATCTACAATAATATAGTGTTGAGAAGCTCTCATTTTCAGATTATAAGATGAATTACGAAGAACACCCTTTGGAATCAGACAGATACCAGAATCTCTACTAGGTCTCTCAATCTAGTGAGGACTGGAACTAGGAGGTATGGAAGAGGACGGGTTATCTGTGGCATCCTGTTCCATTGTAGCTTTATATTGATTCGGGTAATATTTCGATCACGTGGCCATAAAAATAGGTTTTGTGACAACCATAAAAATTTGGGAGCTCCCAGGCAATTGGGGTTGATCTACCATCTACATCCATTGAGAGGGAATTGATCTTTAAAAACACCTAGAGTCCCGAGCGTGCCCTTCAAGAGACAGGCAACTTCGACATGTCGAGTAAAGTCCTTGGTGTAATGGTCATCATCACATATCAAACAAGGATATTTAGGCTTGCGTTTGGAAGCACCGTCATCAGATGAATTACTGGAATCTTGTTTAGGGTTATCGGATTTGGAGTTTCCTTTTCCCTTTTTCTTTCCTTTTGAGGATTTATATGCTTCGATAGATTGGACAAAATTTACCTTAGAGGTTTTACTGGGATTTTTCTAATTATTTGAAGGATTGGAGGGTGCAGTGGTAGCAATGGACTTAGACTTCGAGGAAGCCTTGGGTGCACTACTATCAGAATGGGCCACTGACCCAATAACGCCATCAATCAGAGACGTGGTAGGAGATCGAGATGATGTCGGATCGGTTAAAGGCCACGGTGCATCAGGTAGAAGTTCATACAGAGTCTCGGATTGGGAATAAACCAAATCTAGATATTGAGCTTGGGCGATGACTTCCTCTTCTGTCAAAAAATCACCCATAGCTAGATCTTTCACAATTTTTGGGAAAAAAAAAATTGTGAACCATTCAGTCAAAAAATGATCAAGGATATCGAATTTGATAAGGCAACATTTGTGCCTCCATTCATGAATATGATCTGAAATATGAGTAGCATTTCACTGTTGCAAAGATGTCAAAATATGGGTGTTGGTCTCATAGCGGACGGGAAACTGGAAGTGAGTGAGGAAGGCCATGGCTAAGGTATTTATGAAATCATGGTGGGGACCATGAGGAAGTTCAATATACCACTTGACTACAACACCGGTGAAATTGCGATGGAAAATATGCAAATGAATTGAATCGTCAACCCAAGAATTAGAAGAGCACCATAAATGGTACGTCATGACATGGGCTTGGGGGTCTTCCCTATATTTTCCTTCAAACTTTCGAGAATCTCCTAGAATTTTGGTTGGAACTGGCGGCTAATGAAACATGTGTTGGATGGGTTCATTTGTAATCTTAGACACATCCGATAGTTCCAATGTAGCCAAAATGGCAAGGGAGGATGGTGAGGAGAAAACGGTCTTTGAAGTTTACCCAATTGAGGGTTCCAACTTGGTTGATATATATTATTCCCCAAATAGGGTGAATTTTGACCTTGATACACGTACTGCCCCCATTGTTCATAAGGGCCTCATTGCAGCTGTTGTTGAATTTAGGGACCCCACTGCAGCTGTTAATAAGGCCCCTATTGGGTTTTAAATTGTGGTCCTTGCTAGACATATGGTCCAGCATGAGGTCTTTGCTGAACATGAGGTTCGGATTGGGTCTGCTAGTACTAAGGGATCTGTTGATATTGAGTACCAGGTTGAGGCCCAGGCTGGGATTTTTGGTGCTAACCCTAAGGGATTTGCTGGTATTGGACACCAGGATTATTGGGGTGAGCACCAGGTTGACCCAAAGGAATTATTATACCAGTTTGGGCTTGAGGACCAAACAGAGGGTTTGTCACAACAGTACTCGCTTGATGTTGGGGCTGTTAGTCATACTTCTATGAGACGTTTGGAAGAGGAACATATTGATATTGCATATTTGGTCGTTCAACATATTGATAAGATATGTTGGGTTGATGAACATATGGATATTGTATGTTTAGTTGTTGGATATCGGGTTGTCGAACCTGAGAATACTGAACGTGGGGTTGTTGATAAACAAATTGAGCTGAAGTAGGTTTACCACTTGATGAAGCAGTTCTTACAACAGTATTTGTTGACTATGAAAGAAACGTTCCACCTATACTAGCGTTGGGTTGTCTCTCCCTCGAAACAAGCTGAGAGTTTAGATGCCTCACCTGAAAGCGGAGGTACGTAAAGAGGATTGGCCTGCCCCACAGGCACAAATGAAACCATAGATTGTCCACTCAATGGTGGAACTGCAGTAATAAAAGATATCGACAAGGGGTAGAGGATCCTATTGAAATGTTCATTTGACCTATAGTCACCGTAGGTCGGACAACAGGTTGAGACACGAAAACCACATTTGAAACAAATGGGCTAGAAGATGGGAGAATTCTTGTTGACCAAACAGGATACGAAAATAAATATGTGGTTCCAGAAGCTCCTGAAACAAGGCTTCCAAGTGAGGTATACCCATGCGATAGTGAATATGGGACTTGACTAGAGGGTGTTCCCATCCCACTTCTTGTATCTTGAGGAGTGGTGAAGTAAGGGTAGCATTTAGGAGGAAACATGGATGAGATGTCTTACGGAATGTGAGTTTCAATGTTTCCTATGAAGTTCTCTCAGGAGCACCCACGAATGGGATATCATCAGCGTTAGATGTCATTTCAGGAGGAAATAACTGATGTACAGTAGTGTGAGATGCTACTAGAGAAGCAGCAAGGGGAACATTGGGTTCATCAAAAAGACTATAAGCCCATTGAGGCAAGACCACTAATGGATCGAAGAGAGAATTTTGGGGAAATACTATAAATAAAATCGTCAGCCGGTGGTCACGATGAAATTGGTTGTACACTTATAAAAATTCCAAGTTCAACACCTTGAGCTTCAATGGGTACTGTTAGAGTCGGTCCTTACAGCCCTCCGTCAGTGATCATTTCGTCTCTTGCATATTCATTCTTAGGTGTCTCTCTTGTTCCACTTCGTTGCATTTCGCTAGGAGCATGCCATTGACTGACGAAGGGGTCTGTTGTCTTATGTTTCCTCATGCTTACACCTGCAGTGCTATTTTAAAAATTTCCTCAAAAAATCACTCAAAATCATTGTCATTTTATTTATGGTCATTAAAATGTCAATAAGTGTTTTTGGTCTTAGTGTCTAGGGTTTCCGAGTCGTTTATATATCAGTCATAAAGCCTGCAGGATGAGGATGGTTCCGCAAATTTTGATTTCATGTTTTATTATCATCAACATTTTAAAAACATTTCTAGTCCAAAACTCTGTTTTGGAACTAGAAATTGTTCAATATTATTTTTGTAATAAGTTGTATTTATTTCACCAAAAAGAAATTTCAAAGCAGACCTCTGATCTTTTCCTTAGCTAAAGAGCCATACCCCTGCAAGAAGAAAACAAAATCATCAAATTTGAGCTCAGAAAAGCCAAAAAGAGATTGTATTAAAAAGCCAAATGTGAAAATACAAAAACATTGTAATATGGGTTATCAAATAGATTTGGATCAAATCTGATTGTGAAAGATATTTACATCATGTATAAAATCCAAACAAGTTTCATTTCCAACAATCCACAGCATATAAATTGAAATCTGGAGTTTGAAGGCCGAATTCGAGTTTTGAAGCAGCGTTGACAGGGTTTGGAGGTCGAGCGACCCACTTGGGCAAGAGCGACCCACCTGGGCAAGAGCGACCCACTTGGGCATTTTTCGCAGTGCAAAATTATAACGGGCGCGACCCACTTGGGGAAAAGCGACCCACTTGGAGAAAAGCGACCCACTTGCCGGTAGAATTCAGGAAAGTCGATTTGAACGCCCAGTTTCGTTTTAGATCGCCTCCAACGGCCTTCAAACAGGTTTTTAACTATTGCACAGTGGTTTTTAATATGCTGGTGGTATCATTGATAACTTCAAACATTTGAATGGAAGACTAAAACCCTACAGTCATGGCAGTTTTGTTCTTCAAGGTTTTTAAATGTATATGGATGGTTGTATGAGTTTTTCTCCTAACTTGTATCATTGATATATATCCACCTTGGCATATGTGTTCAAACCCCACTGTTTTCATGCCCATTATACCATCGTGGTCATCGTTATTGCTTTACCATTGTTAAGGCTTGTGTTCCATGGTGATTATGGTCATGTTGTGTCTCACTGCCCAATGATAAAAACGTTCTCATAACACTGTTTTCACTGCCCATTGACACTTATAACTCTGTTGTTATTGCCCATTGATAAACACAGTCATATGATGCATTGCTCCCTTTGACAAGATTTGCTCAATATTCTAAAGGCTGCCTGCTTCCTTTGGTCAAGTTTCACTTGCAATTAAAACAGAGACTGTGCTTCTTTTTCAATCCACCTAAAACAGAGATATTATCATTGTTTGTTTCCTTGTGGTGCTTTGACGGTTGGGGATATTTGTTGGGTGTTGAAACACATATCATAAATTTGTTTTCACTGTATTTATATCAGTATACATAGTGCCAATATTTTGTTCAGAGCCATGTCAGAGACAGAGTCAGAGTATGAGCAAGGGTCAGGCAGTGATTCTATGACTGAAGGTAATGTGCCACGGGGGTCTCATAGAGCTAGCAGAAGTGGTAATCATCGCAGAGAGGAGCCTACTTCTTTGGCTCGGTTGCAGGCATGTCCATTAGCAATGGATTGTTTTCGGTATTTGTCATGTTTCAGATTTTGTGAGATGATTGCACAAACCCGGCTTCATCGTGAATTGGCCCGTCTGTTTGTTCTACATTTACGGGATGGTCGGGTAAATCTTGCTGGGGTTGATTTCATTTTGTCACCTTTGACTATTGCTCAAGCCACTGGCATACCAAACATGGGCGAGGAATGGAACAAGCGTCAACATTTAGAGAAATTCCACTATGAGCCATACATTAAAACTGGATATATGAGTTACTTGAGCAGAGTTTTTCCATTCAGATTCTTGAGGGATGAGTATGCACCGCTGATGAAGCTCATCATTCAGTATTTTAGTTGTGAGGGCAGGTATGCTCGTCTTTTTGCATATCATATTCGTTTGTTGATGCACTTCACGAGGGTACGTATGATGAATATTCCGTACTTCATATATCGCAACATAGAGAGGATGGTGATGTTTGTGCAAAAGAAGACAAGCCCAGTGCAGCAGTACAGGAGTATATACCATTACGCTTTGATCAAGATCATAGTGTTGCATCAGTTGGCAGAGCAGGGCATCACTTGGGAGGATTTCATTTCTAGAGACTTTTTCAGAGTGTCACAGCCACCTCCCGAGACAGTTCATGATGCAGGAGAGCCTTCACACCAGCCAGACATGCCTGAGGTTGGGCATATCAGCACTCCTTTGGTTCAGACATATCAGCGAGGCCACAGGGCCTTATTTGCAGCGACACGGCGAGTATTATCTCCACGTGAGGTGGAAGGGGTCTTGCCGACTTCATCAGCAGAGCGAGTATTATCTCCACATGATGTGGAAGGGGTCTCGACTTCTTCTTCAGCACAGGTAAAGATACAGGACAGGGGCAAGAGGCCCATGCATGATGAGGGCCCATCAGGAGGCCGGGATACAGATTTCACAGTCATTGATGTTGATGCGAGTTCTCCCAGCTCGAAACTGAGGGAAGTCATCCAGGAGCAGAGGGACAAGAATGACAAGCTGAAAGATCAATTGCAGAAGGCTCAATGGGTGATTAACTATGTGGAGCAGCGCAACAAACAGCTTGAGGATGAGCTCACATACTATGAGTTGCGTCGAATCCGTGAGGACCGACAGTGGAATCGAAAGAGACCCGGTGACATGACACCAACTGACAGAGATACTGTACTCACACATGTGAACATCCATCTGGAGAAATTGTTGGCGAAGGCCAATCGAGACAAAGATATGCTTCGTCATATGAAAGGCCATTATTGGGCTCGCATGCATGTCTGCAAAGCGAGAATGAAGATCATGAAGAGGAGGTTGTGCAAAGCACTAAAACGGCGGAAGAGGCCTGATCCACTCCGGATTTTGGCCGAGGCTTCGTTGAATGAGCAAGATACATGATGGAGGGTCTTCACTCCGAATTTGAGCAAATTCGGAGAAATTTTTGTCATTTTGAAATTTTTGGTCTCAAAAACAGGTTTTTCAGTTAAGCGGGTCGCGCACCCATGCGCTCACTTTTTTTTGGGACACTTGATGGAGGAAATTTTTGCATTTTTGGATTTTTCATGGTTAGTTATGCATCCTCAGAAATCAACTAAGCATTTCATCAAAATCTGGATGGTCAAAGAGCTCAAAAACACTATGAAAACCACCTTGCTGCCACCTTTTGTACCAGCAGGAAGTACCTCTGGGAGAATGAGGTTTTGGAGGGTAAAATGAGCTCCAAATTCCGAAATTCCACTTGGTTTGGATAGTCAACATCCAGGGCTTTCCAACGAGCTATCATGAGCTCAATTTGGATGCCGGGAAGTACCTCAAATTCAGGCTGTAAAACGCGCGACCCACTCGGCTCAAAAGCGACCCACTTAAATTTTTCCTGAATTTTCAGCTGCCAGCTCAGATTTTCGCCTAGTATGGACCAGTTTTGCTTGTGGATGGAATTTTTGGGTTTTTATGATGTAAATTCATATTTTACATGTAACTTTGGCTTATTTTTATCTATTCTAGAAGATTCACTCTCAAAAGGGTAAAAAATCATGTAATGGATCAGTTTCCACTCTTTTAGAGGCAAGTTGTTAGCGGCCTAGATTGTAGTTCCATGATTAGAATTGGTTGAAACTGATCCCTGAAGAGGGAATTCGACCCCTAGAGGTGGGGAAAGGTGTTAGAGTGATCTATATATTGTAATTTCTGAGGCATTCTACAAGTTGGACTCTTGGGATACTTTTGATATCATTGTACATATTTTTCATATTTTGGCTAAGGAAAGATCAGGGGTTTTGCGGCACTTGTTGGGATCCTTGTGGTGTTCTGTTCTTGATGGTGTTTCTTCTTTGTTTACTATAAGTTTCTTCATGTTTAATGTATGCCATCCTTTCATTATGCTTCTGAACTAAGTTGAATGAGTGAAATAAGGTTGAATCCATTGTTTACAGTGCTTGGCCTTTGAATTCAGTTAGTTCTATATGTTTTGAGCTGTTTGGAGAGGATCCAAGTTCTTCTTTGCCCTCTTCAGCTCCTCGTCGGTCTAATCTATCCATATATCCAATTTAAAGCATCAAGATCATCACCTACCTTGCCCCAGCTTGAACTCTGCAAAGGTCTGACCTTATCCCCGGACTCAAAATTTGTTTTCCCATTACTCCAGCGAAAACCCAAAAAACCAAAAATCAAACATACCTATCTCTTTACTAGCCTAAAATCAGTTCTTATTGTAAGTCATCTCGCATCCTATTGCTCATTTTCTCGAGATTGACGGAGAGAGCCCTCTCATGTCCTCGTAGGGCTAGCTACGAGGCTGAGCGTGGTTTGATGTAGCCTTGAGTTTACTTCATTTCAGCATGAGGTAGATTTGAGCGCTAACATAGTGGCGACCATACTGGGGAAGATCTCAATGGTTTGCTTGTTGATGTGCTTGTTCCATGAGTCTTAGACGGAGTCTGAAGTCACGCCAGGTAGCTTTCGAAACGCTTTTGCTATGCATAAGCGGAAGTAGATAAACGCTTAAGCTTCACGATCTTCAGAAGCTTGTGTGCGCACTCGATTTGTAAATCCACCAAGATAATTTATTCGTTCTAGACCCTTTGGATGATTGAGTCTAGAAGTCGAAAGGCTGAAAATAATTGATCGTGTTCCTTGAAGCTATCCCGAGAAGATCAATACACCGGCTTCAAGAAGGAATACTAGGGCGAATCCCCGACCCCGATCCACCAACAATATTTGAAAATCCAAATCGATTCCGAGGACCCTTAGAAGACAAGGAAGTCAAGAAAGTTCCTCAAAGAGAAAGTCATGAGTTTTGGGAGTTCTAAGATACAATGGGACTGCACATCTTGTCCTTGTAAAAATCATATATGTTGATGAAATTCTTTTGATGCACGGTTGAAACATCCTTGTTTGTAAATTTTCCTAAATCGAATTGTCAAGATTAGTTCCGTATCCATTGTTTACCGAAGATTTTCAATATAGATTTGTTTCACATTATCCGGATAGACAAGCTTTAAAATTCCATCAGGATACTAATACTCCGAATTCACCGAACTGCCTCACAAATTTCGACCCCATCCGAAATTCTTCTGCATCTAGTTCACGGATCCCCACCGAGCCTCCCTTTATCCCTACCATTCCGGTTCAAATTTCGGCTTTCGATCAGCAATCCATAGTAATTTCTCCTCCGTCTCCACCGAATACATCTCGCACCTATCATTTCCTAGTCCTCCGCGTCTCTCCTCACAACATTGTCATCAATCCACCAAGAGCTATGGTCGCCGTTTTGTACCCTCTGTGTTACTGGGCTTTCAGCTGAATGATAAGGGCTCGCGTACTCATCGCAGCAAGATCCCGTATTTGATGGCACTCCACAGAAAAGACCCCACAACAAGATGTAGACACATGGCACCTCTTTTGGATCGTTTTGAAATTGACGAAGAGAATGTGAGTATGAGGCTTTTGTGCAAACTTTGGAGGAGAGGTAAGAAAATGGTTTAGAGCCTTGCCGCAAAGAAGCATCACTACATTGCTAACTCCTAAAGAGAAGTTTTAGATCGATGGGAGATGAAAAAGGATCCGCCGCATTAATTTAGAATATACAAACATCAAACGTAATCCGGTGAGTCTGTCACAGATTATATCATTAGATTCAATACGTGTATAATGTAACGCATGACTGAGACCGTCGAAAAGTCTCCGTTCTCCTTAAATTTCCCATGGCTTTGATCCGAGATGGCTTATTCCCTCCGTGATAGAGATCCACCTACTTTAGAAGATATGCGTAAGGTCGTTATGTTGAGGCAAATCAAATGATAAAAGGGCACGGTTGAAAGGCAGAAAGAGTGACTATAAAGGAAGAGCCTTCCGCTTCTACATCTGAACAACACTTGCTTCGTGAGGTGGAAAATTGCTCAAAAAGGTGACACTTGACAAATCGACATGCATTCGTAATCCCAACTATCGTACGTGCTCTGCCACCCGTAATTGGGCGGGGGCCGTGAACAAAGAGCTCAAGAGCCAAGTGAGCTCATCAGCAAATTAAGACACCTCTTTGCAGCACTCTTGTGAGTCATGATTCCGACGATGATGATGATGTTTCAAAGAGAAAAATCATTTCTTCACCCCGATGATTTGCCTATCTATATCACTCGAGGATGAAGAGTACGAGAAAGTTCAAGCTTGTTCTTAAAGATGAGGATTTCATCCTAACAAATGATGCGCATTTAGAGGAAGAGTCGTATGAATACCAAAGAGGATATATGAATGCATTGATCAAGCCAAAATAGAACAATATTCATCGAGAAATCGAGATGTGCCCATAAATCCCATTCAAAAGAAAAGAAGTTTAAAGACCTAAGACTATTCACCGATACTACGTAATATAGGAAAAGAAAACAACATCCTATGAAATGTTTGGGGTAAAGTGTCATCACAGAGAAGGTAAATCACTAAACATAGTGAAAGACAAGGCTGAAAAGAAGGAAGTTCGGTCAAAGAGGGTTTAGAGAAAGCTAAAGATTTAGTTTGGAAAATGAAATTTCCAAACTCGAAAAATATCTATTCCTTCGACAAATCATTAAGAACAAATAGCCTACCAGAGTCAAGTCTCCAAAATTCGAACTTTGATCCAATGATTGACAAGAAATGTTGAGGATGATCACTGAATTGATTTTTGGGCCTCCGCATTAAATGGTGAGTCCCCCGACAAAGAATGTCTTCCTTTACACGCTGAGGTTGCACGAACATATATTGTACAATGCTATGCTTCATCTAAAAGTCATGACACCTTAGATAAAGGCGATCATGGAAAAGTTGGGATTAGACATTACAAGAGAGTATCATGATTTGTATTCATTTGATTCCAGCCGGGTAAAGTGTATAGGACTCGTATCAAAGATTTGGTGGTAAGCTTAGATCAAATCCTCAAAGAAAGAATGTTTTGATGGATGTGGTGGTTGCCGACATTCCTCCACGGTTCGGGATGCTCCTGCAAGATCTCAAAGGGTGTTGAAAGGTACACTTCCCGCTAGATTTCTCATACAATTCCGCCTTCGTCAAAATGAGAAAGTTATATCGAGAGCAAGATGAAATACATGATAACTAGCAAAGAGAAGCCAATCAATCATCCCGTGAATTATGTACATACCGATTTAAAGAGTCGTTTGTGTTGCTTGGTCGATAGTTTAATGATATAGAAAGTCAATTAGTTCCAGCGTAAGATATACCGTAAATCAATGAGAATTTTAGAGAAGTTTTGTAAAAAGAAAAAGAAGAGAAAAACAAGTCGTTATGGAGCAATCACTGAAGACAATGGGCAAAAGAACAGAAAACAGAAAGCTCACATTAGCCAAGATTAGAGGACGATGAAGATGTATCTTTGACCATGGATTTGATGGCGCGGGGAAGCGATGGGGCCGGGATTGGTGTGTGGATTCGTAGTCCATTTTCCCGCTCCTCGATAGAGTTCCTGGCAGCGGTGAGAGTGGGGAACTCACAAGCTTGCATTTGATTGTTCTAATAATGAAGCCGAATACGAGGCTCTTATTGCCGTCTTAAGATTCTTAAGAAGTCAAAGCGAAAAGGATTGCGTATATGGTGATTCGAATTGGTGATAAAGCAAGTTAAAGGTGAGTTTCGTGCTAAGCATCCTCGCATGAGGGCTTACCGTAATGCGCCTCTTTAGACATTCTCGGGTTATTTTCTCGATCATACTTTGACATGTGTGCCCCGCATACAAAATGGTGTTGCCGATGGACTTGCTAAGGCAAAGAAGCAATCTTAAAATTCCGATGAATTCCGGGAAGAACAGTTCGAGATACATGTGAAACACCGCCCACCGTTCCAGCATAATCACGATGTTGGCAAGTTTTTCGTAGATGATGAGAAGATTAGTGAATTTCAGTAGAATAAGGGAAAGTTTAAAGATACTCCATAGATGCTGCACTTGATGATGACAAAGTTGATGACATACAAATAAATCAAATGGAAGGCCGCAACTTAAGGATAATATCATTCCTAAGGGATTGATTCCTTTGGAAGAGTTGTTTGATCAAGATGATGTAGCCCGCAAACCGACATTGAGGCCAACAAAAGGGTGTCAAGAGGTAAATATTGGGACTACGAGAATCCCAAGATGGTAAAATTATCAAAGTCATTTTCACCAAAGGTAAAGGCGTAATATGTGAAATTGTTGTCTTCATTTTCCGATGCGTTTGCGTGGGATTATTCGCATCTAAAAACATATGATACCAACATCATTCAAGATACTATCCCCAACAACCAAATCGAAGCCTTTTCGTCAAAAGTTGAGGAGGATCAATCCAAAGCCGCTACCATCGATCGAAAAAAGAGGTAAAGGCTGTATGTCAGAATCACAGCTCATTCGATTTTCGCATTGGATATCAAACTTGGTGCCCGTGAGAAAGAAGACAAAATGAGATCCGTTTATGTATTGACTTCGGTAAATCCGAATAAGGTATCATTAAAAGACAATTATCCGCCGCCAAAAAATGGACCACATATTGCAGCGAGTAGTTGGAGCATCAAGGATGTCACTACTCGACGATACCTGTGTTATAATCAGATTTAGTGCGTGAAGATGATCGTGACAAGATCGGCGTTCACCACTCCTTGGGGAACATTTCATTATGCAAAGATGTCGTTTGGTTTAAAGAATGCGTTACCTTTCAAATAGTAATGGATATGGCTTTCGCCAACGAGAAAGATGTGTTTTTGGTTGTTTACCTTGATGATTTAACCGTGTTTTCCAATTCGATGAGGAACATTTATATCATTTGAAAATTGTTTTCCATAAGTGCGTAAAATATGGCATTTCGTCAATCCAAAAAAGAGCCTTTTTGCCATGGATGAAGGAAAGCTTCTTGGCCACATCATATCGAAAGATGGCATTCAAGTTGATCCCGCACGTGTTGAGGCCATACAAAGAGATCGAATGTACCGAACAAGAAAGAAATACAACTATTTAATGGTAAAATGAATTCTTCGCGTCGTTTCATTCCAAATCTTGCGTAACACTCAGGAGAAATCACGAACATGCCGAAAAGGACAATGTGCAAGGTGACTGCATGATGCGAAAGTCATTCAATTTGGTAAAGATATTCTCTTAGCTCATTTAACTGCAGCGTCCTGATGTTTGCAGACTCTTTATTTTTATTTTCTTTTTGCTTCGAGCACACATGTGCTGTTTTGGATGCAAAAGGATGGAGTTGAGAAGCCCATCGCTTTTTTCACTTAGATCACAAGAGATGGAGCATTGAGGTACAATATTATTTGAGAAACAAGCACTTGCGCTTGTGTAAAGGCCTTGAAAGATTTCGTGTGTACATATTGCATTCCCACATTATAGCATACGTTCCTAACGCAAAGAAGCTAAAGATGTTTTGGTACGCATCCAGGGAAGAAGGCGGGGTGGGTGGATCGTGCCGTTGTTTAGAATACGATGTGGAGATTAAACCAACCAAGCTGATCAAAGGACAAGGACTCGCCAAGCTCATGGCTGAAACAAATCTGCATGCTCTAGACATAAATTTGATCGCTGCCATGTCCGATGAAGATGAGGAAAGTACGTCATTCCAAGTATCCGATATTTTGTTTCTTCCCCTTGGTATGCTGACATTTTATACGTGCTTCAGAATTTGTCTCCACCTCCCGGGATGCCTAGAAATAAGAGTAGAACATTGAAGTTAAGAGCTGCTAAATTCTGCATTCTGAATTCTGCATTATATTGGAAAGACCCTGGAGGTATGTTGTTGAATTGTTTGGTAGAGGAGGAAGCTCAAAAAGTTTTGGAGGATTTTCACAAAGGTGACTGTGGAGGTCATTTGTTTTGGAAGACCACAGCGAATAAGATTCTAAGGGCAGGGTATTATTGGCCTTCTTTGTTTTCTGATGTATTTAAGGCCGTTAAAAATTGTCATGAGTGTCAAATTTTCGAAGGGAAGCAGAAACTACAGCCTTTGCCTCTAAAACCAATTGAAGTTAGTGCACCATTCCAGCAGTGGGGATTGGATTTTATCGGGGAAATCCACCCAGCATCTTCCGGACAGCATAGATGGATCTTGACAGCTATAGACTACTTCACGAAGTGGATTGAGGCGATTCCCACTCGACAGGCCACGGATGCGGTAATTATTTCTTTTCTTGAAAACAATATTCTGTCACGTTTTGGGTGTCCTAGTAAAATAATCACAGATAATGCAACGGCTTTTAAGTCTAAGAGGATGGTTGACTTTTGCTTTAAGTACAATATTACCTTGGGACATTCGACCGCCTACCATCCGCAAGGAAATGGCTTGGCGGAATCTTCAAATAAATCCTTGGTGAATATCATTAAGAAATTGCTGGAAATCAACAAAAAGGCCTGGCACAAGAAGTTAGTGAATGCATTGTGGGCTGATAGGGTAAGTCAGAAAAAGTCCATTGGCATGTCTCCTTTCGAGTTGGTGTATGGAACGGATATAGTTTTTCCTACTTCACTTGCTGTCCCGGTGGTCAAATTGCTTCAGGAGGCTGGGAGTGAGGAAGATCCTATGCATCGGAGGATTAATCAAATGATTCATTTACAGCAGACACGAGAGGAGGTATTTCAAAATACTTTCAAGTTGCAGGAGTGCATAAAGAAGATCTACGACAGAAAGGCGAAAGCAGATAAGTTTCAGTTGGATGAAGTAGTTTTGAAATGGGATGCTCGGAATGAAGATAAGGGAAAGCACGACAAATTTGAAAATCTGTGGAAGGGTCCTTTTAAGATTGCAGCGTATCGGGGTCAAAATGCATTTCTTCTCAAAGAAATGAATGGGGATGATTGTCCTGGAGGACCGATCAATGGTCGGTTGCTGAAGCGATATTACTTCTGAGTATCTTCTGTTGATCTCATTATCATTGTATATATCATTTTACTTTTGTTCCGTTGCAAGTGTGCACTGATCTCTCATCTTCAGTTTGGGGCCCGGAGCGAAGGCTATAATTCTGGAGTTTAGAGGTTGGTTGGTTTGAAATTGTCAAGTCAGTGTTATCAGTCTTTTAGTTTTAAAGTCATGTCAGTTTTGGTCATGTCAGTTTTGGTCAAATTGCAGTCAGTCTTTAGTCAAATCTGCAGTCAATAAAAATGTCCAAAGTTTGTTTTATCAGTTGAAATAATGATTCCATCGCCCAATGGATGAAAGGCACTGTCTGACTCCCCCAGAGATCTGCCGTTCTTGGCATCTCCATGGAGCCACCATCCCCATTGGAGCCAATGTTAGAGTCGGTCCTTACAGCCCTCCGTCAGTGATCATTTCGTCTCTTGCATATTCATTCTTAGGTGTCTTGCTTGTTCCACTTCGTTGCATTTCGCTAGGAGCATGCCATTGACTGACGAAGGGGTCTGTTGTCTTATGTTTCCTCATTCTTACACCTGCAGTGTTATTTTAAAAATTTCCTCAAAAAATCACTCAAAATCATTGTCATTTCATTTATGGTCATTAAAATGTCAATAAGTGTTTTTGGTCTTAGTGTCTAGGGTTTCCGAGTCGTTTATATATCAGTCATAAAGCCTGCAGGATGAGGATGGTTCTGCAAATTTTGATTTCATGTTTTATTATCATCAACATTTTAAAAACATTTCTAGTCCAAAACTCTGTTTTGGAACTAGAAATTGTTCAATATTATTTTTGTAATAAGTTGTATTTATTTCACCAAAAAGAAATTTCAAAGCAGACCTCTGATCTTTTCCTTAGCTAAAGATCCATACCCCTGCAAGAAGACAACAAAATCATCAAATTTGAGCTCAGAAAATCCAAAAAGAGATTGTATTAAAAAGCCAAATGTGAAAATACAAAAACATTGTAATATGGGTTATCAAATAGATTTGGATCAAATCTGATTGTGAAAGATATTTACATCATGTATAAAAGCCAAACAAGTTTCATTTCCAACAATCCACAGCATATAAATCGAAATCTGGAGTTTGAAGGCCGAATTCGAGTTTTGAAGCAACGTTGACAGGGTTTGGAGGTCGAGCGACCCACTTGGGCAAGAGTGACCCACCTGGGCAAGAGCGACCCACTTGGGCATTTTTCGCAGTGCAAAATTATAATGGGCGCGACCCACTTGGGGAAAAGCGACCCACTTTCCGGTAGAATTCAGGAAAGTCGATTTGAACGCCCAGTTTCGTTTTATATCGCCTCCAACGGCCTTCAAACAGGTTTTTAACTATTGCACAGTGGTTTTTAATATGCTGGTGGTATCATTGATAACTTTAAACATTTGAATGGAAGACTAAAACCCTACAGTCATGGCAGTTTTGTTCTTCAAGGTTTTTAAATGTATATGGATGGTTGTATGAGTTTTTCTCCTAACTTGTATCATTGATATATATCCACCTTGGCATATGTGTTCAAACCCCACTGTTTTCATGCCCATTATACCATCGTGGTCATCGTTATTGCTTTACCATTGTCAAGGCTTGTGTTCCATGGTGATTATGGTCATGTTGTGTCTCACTGCCCAATGATAAAAACGTTCTCATAACACTATTTTCACTGCCCATTGACACTTATAACTCTGTTGTTATTGCCCATTGATAAACACAGTCATATGATGCATTGCTTCCTTTGACAAGATTTGCTCAATATTCTAAAGGCTGCCTGCTTCCTTTGGTCAAGTTTCACTTGCAATTAAAACAGAGACTGTGCTTCTTTTTCAATCCACCTAAAACAGAGATATTATCATTGCTTGTTTCCTTATGGTGCTTTGACGGTGGGGGATATTTGTTGGGTGTTAAAACACACATCATAACTTTGTTTTCACTGCATTTATATCAGTATACATAGTGCCAATATCTTGTTCAGAGCCATGTCAGAGACAGAGTCAGAGTATGAGCCCGGGTCAGGCAGTGATTCCATGAATGAAGGTAATGTGCCACGGGGGTCTCATAGAGGTAGCAGAAGTGGTAATCATCGCAGAGAGGAGCCTACTTCTTTGGCTCGGTTGCAGGCATGTCCATTAGCAATGGATTGTTTTCAGTATTTGTCATGTTTCAGATTTTGTGAGATGATTGCACAAACCCGGCTTCATCGTGAATTGGCCCGTCTGTTTGTTCTACATTTACGGGATGCCCGGGTAAATCTTGCCGGGGTTGATTTCATTTTGTCACCTTTGACTATTGCTCAAGCCACTGGCATACCAAACATGGGCGAGGAATGGAACAAGCGTCAGCATTTAGAGAAATTCCACTATGAGCCATACATTAAAACTGGATATATGAGTTACTTGAGCAGAGTTTTTCCATTCAGATTCTTGAGGGATGAGTATGCACCGCTGATGAAGCTCATCATTCAGTATTTTAGTTGTGAGGGCAGGTATGCTCGTCTTTTCGCGTACCATATTCGTTTTTTGATGCACTTCACAAGGGTACGTATGATGAATATTCCGTATTTCATATATCGCAACATAGAGAGGATGGTGATGTTTGTGCAGAAGAAGACGAGCCCAGTGCAGCAGTACAGGAGTATATACCATTACGCTTTGATCAAGATCATAGTGTTGCATCAGTTGGCAGAGCAGGGCATCACTTGGGAGGATTTCATTTCTAAAGACTTTTTCAGAGTGCCACAGCCGCCTCCCGAGACAGTTCATGATGCAGGAGAGCCTTCACACCAGCCGGACATGCCTGAGGTTGAGCATATCAGCGCTCCTTTGGTTCGGACATATCAGCGAGGCCACAGGGCCTTATTTGCAGCGACACGACGAGTATTATCTCCACGTGAGGTGGAAGGGGTCTTGCCGACTTCATCAACAGAGCGAGTATTATCTCCACATGATGTGGAAGGGGTCTCGCCTTCTTCTTCAGTGCAGGTACAGGTACAGGACAGGGGCAAGAGGCCCATGCATGATGAGGGCCCATCAGGAGGTCGGGACACAGATTTCACAGTTATTGATGTTGATGCGAGCTCTCCCAGCTCGAAACTGAGGGAAGTCATCCAGGAGCAAAGGGCCGAGAATGACAAGCTGAAAGATCAATTGCAGAAGGCTCAGTGGGTGATTAACTATGTGGAGCAGCGCAACAAACAGCTTGAGGATGAGCTCACATATTATGAGTTGCGTCGAATCCGGGAGGACCGACAGTGGAATCGAAAGAGACCCGGTGACATGACACCAACTGACAGAGATACTATACTCACACATGTGAACATCCATCTGGAGAAATTGTTGGCGAAGGCCAATCGAGACAAAGACATGCTTCGTCACATGAAAGGCCATTATTGGGCTCGCATGCATGTCTGGAAAGCGAGAATGAAGATCATGAAAAGGAGGTTGCGCAAAGCACTTAGACAAAGCACTAAAACGGCGGAAGAGGCCTGATCCACTCTGGATTTTGGCCAAGGCTTCGTTGAATGAGCAAGATACATGATGGAGGGTCTTCACTCCGAATTTGAGCAAATTCGGAGAAATTTTTGTCATTTTGAAATTTTTGGTCTCAAAAACAGGTTTTTCAGTTAAGCGGGTCGCGCACCCATGCACTCACTTTTTTTTTGGGACACTTGCTGGAGGAAATTTTTGCATTTTTGGATTTTTCATGGTTAGTTATGCATCCTCATAAATCAACTAAGCATTTCATCAAAATATGGATGGTCAAAGAGCTCAAAAACACCATGAAAACCACCTTGCTGCCACCTTTTGCACCAACAGGAAGTACCTCTGGGAGAATGAGGTTTTGGAGGGTCAAATGAGCTCCAAATTCAGAGATTCCACTTGGGTTGGATACTCAACATCCAGGGATTTCCAACGAGCTATCATGAGCTCAATTTGGATGCCGGGAAGTACCTCAAAATCAGCCTGGAAAACGCGCGACCCACTCGGCTCAAAAGCGACCCACTTAAATTTTTCCTGAATTTTCAGCTGCCAGCTCAGATTTTCGCCTAGTATGGACCAGTTTTGCTTCTGGATGGAATTTTTGGGTTTTTATGATGTAAATTCATATTTGACATGTAACTTTGGCTTGTTTTTATCTATTCTAGAAGATTCACTCTCAAAAGGGTAAAAAATCATGTAATGGATCAGTTTCCACTCTTTTAGAGGCAAGTTGTTAGCTGCCTAGATTGTAGTTCCTTGAATAGAATTGGTTGAAACTGATCCCTGAAGAGAGAATTCGACCCCTAGAGGTGGGGAAAGGTGTTAGAGTGATCTATATATTGTAATTTCTGAGGCATTCTACAGGTTGGACTCTTGGGAGACTTTTGATATCATTGTACATATTTTTCATATTTTGGCTAAGGAAAGATCAAGGGTTTTGCGGCACTTGTTGGGATCCTTGTGGTGTTCTGTTCTTGATGGTGTTTCTTCTTTGTTTACTGTAAGTTTCTTCATGTTTAATGTATGCCATCCTTTCATATGCTTCTGAACTAAATTGAATGAGTGAATAAGGTTGAATCCATTGTTTACGGTGCTTGGCCTTTGAATTCAGTTAGTTCTATATGTTTTCAGCTGTTTGGAGAGGATCCAAGTTCTTCTTTGCCCTCTTCATCTCCTCGTCGGTCTAATCTATCCATATATCCAATTTAAAGCATCAAGACATTCACCTACCTCGCCCCAACTTGAAATCTGCAAAGGTCTGACCTTATCCCCGGACCCAAAATTTGTTTTCCCATTTCTCCAGCGAAAACCCAAAAAACCAAAAAACAAACATACCTATCTCTTTACTAGCCTAAAATCAGTTCTTATTGTAAGTCATCTCGCATCCTATTGCTCATTTTCTCGAGATTGACAGAGAGAGCCCTCTCCTGTCCTCGTAGGGCTAGCTACGAGGCTGAGCGTGGTTTGATGTAGCCTTGATTTTACTTCATTTCAGCCTGAGGTAGATTTGAGCGCCAACAGGTACAACTGGAAATTTGGGGACCTCAGGAGGAGGGTCTTGAGATCCTTCAGAAGAGAAAGGAGGTGAATCTGATGATTCATCCATGATGAAATTTAAGGCAAGATCAAATAAAAAAGAGGTGAATCAATAAATTGAGAAATTTAAAATTTACAATTAACCAGGAAAAGATGATGCAAGAGAACTGCACAAGTAGGATGTTATCTTGGGCAACTGATTTTAGAAGTTAAACAAAAAATAAATAAAAAAGGGTGAACTAGGCATAAAGGATTACCATGCATTCGTGAACTGAAATATACATATTTGTGATAAATGATATAATAAATTACCAAGGACTTAACATACTACGCCCAATCTCCCCGAATGATGTGTTCGGTGTATCACGTCTATAAGGCGATCGACTCAGTTGCCTATGGCAGGATTTCAACCTAGTGGTGTCTCCCCATATATACTTGACGGTACATGGGAGTCCAGTCTGTAGTAGGGTTTGTCTAATGTGTAACCGTATGATGAGAGCATCCCCTTATACGTTTTATACATGGAGCATCGTCCTGTATACTTCCATACGTGGGGAAAAATTTCACCTTCAGAATGTAACACAAACTGTTAGCGACAACTACTACGCTTAATGATGTTGAAACACATCTCTAGCCTAGACCTCTGGATGTTTTATTCAATTTCAAATTCTCCTTAAGGTTAATTGGATAAATTTTAAATTTGATATTCAGTTATGTCTCAGTTTTAGGCTCAATATTGATGTCACCTAAAACCTAAAATGCAACTAAATGATAAAAGAGATTCTTTCCATTTCGATGAATTCTAAACTAATGAGGGAAGAAGTGCAAACAAGAGTGCAAGTAATGCAACAAACGATGATTTCCCCCAACTAGTATAAAATTATTGAAATGCAACCTTTAAAATCAAATTCACTTTTTCTATCCCCAAGATGCAAACTTACTGAAAAAATAAAATTGCTTCCCTTTTCACTAAGATGCACTACTTTTTGTTTGTTTTTATTTTACTTTGAAAGCTAAAAATGCAAATGAAATCAGTGAACTAAAGTAAAATCAACCAAATGAATGAAGAAATGCAAAATAACTCTTTTCACTTTCCTTTCTATCGAATGGAAAACAAGATCGCTTCAAAAATGCACGAATGAAAATCACTTTCACTTTCTTTTCAAAACGATGAAAAATAAACCAAATCAAAATTTTGAAATGAAAATCACTTTCAATTTAATATTTTGAATTAAAAAACTGGAGAAGGCACACTCTTCGAAACTTGCAAAATAAACAATCGTAATCTTATGTTTGACACTGAATTGAAGGTGATCTCTACGTGCAGTGATGACCAGTCCAAATGAAAACAATCTTCAAAACAAGGCAGAAGAAATGTGCGACGACGTTCGAAATAACTGGAATGGAACTCTAAACCAGATCCTATTAATTCTTTGACAATAAACATAGGTGACAAGTGAAGGATAATTGACCTAGAAGACCTAGAAAACGTTTTAACTTCACTCTAACCACAAGCAAGTCAAAGGTACAAACCCAACCATTCAAGCAACACAAAAAAACCAAGCACAATGGAAAGAGCACATTTAGACTTGACAGGCTTACTCAGGGTTCAAGATACACTGGAAAGATAAGAGGAAGCCCTAACTTTTTCCTAGCTCTCAGATCAGCACGTCTGAGATAATCAAAACTATGTTGAAAGGTGGATTAACATGGCTGTTTTTCTATAAAAGAGCACTATCAGCGTTATTGTGAGGTCAGAAAACATGTTGAGCACTAAAATCAAGGGGAAATTAAAAATAATTTCACACTAAAACCATACCTGACACACTGAAATAACTATCAAATTCTATGTAGACCTATGGAGACCTAAGCACACTCAGATCTTAATGATCATTCAAACTGGTCAGAAATCAACATGGGAAAGGGAAGGCAAAGAGGCTAAAGTTCCCCAGTATGGTCTCCAATTCTGTTGTGAAGATAAATCCCCTCTGTGGATAGAGGCGATCTCTCTATCCCTAGAGTGGGTATAACAACTTACGAGACTATCTAATGCAACATTTCTTAGCTAATACTCAAAACAAGATGAGAAATGGAATAGGCGTACCTCTTCCTGATGCTATGCTCGAATCCTTTGAAGATGGCCTCAATCCACAGTCCCTTAGGCTCATTATTTGCTACTAGTGGTGTAAGATTACCTGTAGGAGATCAAGAGACAATAACAAACTTAATCCAATACAAAAAATTCATTGAACAATAGATATCTAACAGATCAAGGAACATTAGACTATTTGTGTAAAATATTAGACAAATATAGAAAGCGAACACCAGATTTATTATTAATAAATATGAAAGAGAGGGCTTACAACCGTGGCCTTGATTTTGGAGGCATCCCTTTGGTGATGTCCAAGTCCCACCAAAGCTCTTAAAGCACTCCTTCTTCTGGATAGCTTAGGCGCTATCACAATACAGGGATGCAAAAGAAAATGAATGATCCGACCAACCAAACAATGAGAAACCAGTAGTGGAAGGATGGGGATCAATTTATTGGAAGGGAGAGGGAGTTAGGATCCCATGAAATAAGGAGGAAGGCCAAATTTTGAAGGCATAATCCCCCATTGATAAGAAAGAGCTCGACCCTATCTCCCTCGAATAAAATCCAACTCGTTGTCTTGGAAAATTCTATAGGTCAAAGCTTCTCCTCCATTTTAGGAAACATAGCTAGAAAGATTTCAACGTAGTTTCCTTAGAAAAAAGGGCACTGACAGCGCTAGGCCAGAACTGTCAACCTTCCATCAGCATAGGCAGGCCACTAGAGAAGCGCGCTGACCCAGAAATTTAGGGTTTTGACTAAGTTTCATTTGTGATCTTCCAAAGCAGCTTTCTTTGAGTCTTTAGAGGATGTCTTTATGAATTTTTCCAAGGTGGATATACTGAACAAGATATGTCAGATGGCAATTTAGGATTAGGGATGGGAAGTGACCAGGGTGACAAATTATTGTGTAACAGTATGGTCTGTCTTTAAACCCCAAAAAAACTAAGTTTTCCCTGAGTATAGGAAAAATATTGGGTCACATTGTAGCAAATGAGGGAGTAAATATTGATCCCAGAAGGGTGGAAGCCATCAATAATTCCACTACCAAGAAATAAGAAATAAATCTAGGTTTTCTTATGCAGAACCAACTTTTTAAGGAGGTTTATACCCAATTATGTTGAGATAATCAAAGAAATTACAAAGATGTTGAAGAATGACAAGGAAGTGAAGTGAACTGTAGAAGCTCGAGAATCATACTCGAAAATAAAAAAGGATTTCGCATTGGCTCGTGTATTAGTTAGCCCAAATTATTTAAAATCATTTTCCATTTTTCTGTTGGTTCCCCTCACACGGTGACTGATGTCTTATTGCAGAAAAATGATGAAGGAAATGAGAAACCAATTGCATTTTTTATTGAGGTGCTACGAGATATTGAGCTAAAATATAATATTATGTATAAATAGGCCTAAGCTTTGGTCAAAGCCCTGGAAGCTTTTAGGATCTATATCTTGGAATCAAACATAATTGCTTATGTTCATATAGATGTTGTGAAAGACATATTGGTGTAGGGTGATAGTGAGGGGAAAAGATGAAATTTGATTGCTAAAATACATGAATATGATATGGATATCAAACCTACCAAGTTTATCAAGGGACAAGGGCTAGCCAAAATTTTATCCGAAGCAAATTTCCAAGTATTGGCCATAAAATTATTGGCTAGAAAGGATGGATAAAGTAGAAAATTGGAGGAACATCAAGGGATTGAAATCTCAACTTAGAAAATCTAGATGAAATACATTGTGTACCATTGGCACAAACACATTTTCCATTAATTACTTTTCTAAGGTGCCCAATAAATTTTGACAAATTTAAGTATAGGGCTCTGAAGTTGCAAGCCCTGAAATTTGTTATCTCGAATGTCCAACTATATTGGAAGGACCCTGTGTGGATTTTGGTTTTATGTTTGGTTGAAGAAGAAATCCATAAGGTGATTGATGAATTCCATAATTGTCTCCATGGAGGACATTATAGTTGGAGAGCTACAAGCCAGAAAATTCTTAAGGTAGGTTTTTATTGGCCTAAGTTATTTGGTGAGGTGCATACTTATGTTCGGGCCTATGAGACGTGTCAAATATTTGCAGAAAAAAATAGGTTAGCACACCTCCCTTTAATTCTTATTTTCGTTGAAGAACCTTTCAGGCAATGGCGGTCAGACATCATTAGAGATATAAACTCTCCTTCCAGTGGTCACCACAAATTGATACTCACAACCACTGATTACTTCACTAAGTGGGTTGAAGCAACCTCATCCAGAAATGAAACTGATGTTGTAGTCATTAATTTTATGGAGGAAAACATTCTTTCCAGGTCCAGTTGTCCTAAGAGAATTGTCACTAACAATGCTTAGGTGTTCAATTCAGCTAAGTTTATTTATTTTTTCCAAATATACAACATTATAGTAGGTTATTCTACCACCTATTACCCACAATGAAATGGACTAGCTGAATCCTCAAATAAAACCTTGGTAAGGATTCTAAACAAGACAATATCATAAAATCAGAAGAACTCGGATTCACAACTAAATTTTTCCCTATAAGTTGACAAGGTTTCCACCAGGAGGTCGATTAGGAAGTCCCCTTTTGAGTTAGTTTATGGGAAAGGTGCAACTTTACGTGTACAATTAGCTATGCTAGTAGCTAATATCCTACAAGAAGTTGAAGAGGAGCCAAATTCTCTGACAAGAAGGATAAATTAGTTGGTAGAGCTGCAAGAAAGTAGGGAACATGTGAATCAGAATTTAATTAGTTATCAAGAAAGGATGAAGTCTCCATTTGATAGAAAAGTGAAATACAAGTCTCTATAACTAGGAGATTTAATACTAAAATGGGATGTAAGAAGGGAAGATAAATGAAAACATAGGAATTTTGATCCTCTATGGTTTATACCTTTCAAGGTTGCTGAAGAAATAGGGAACAATACCTTCTTGCTGGAAATTTTAGATGGTGAGGTTCTTGGACTTCCTATGAATGACAAGTTTCTCAAGCTTTATTTCCAACATCTAAGAAATAATCTCTCATCCACTATAAATATTGGTGAGCCATTGTAAATACCAACACTGTTTTATGTCTCTATTATTGTTTTTTTGTTTTATGAAGGTTTGAATAAAATGACTCCATGCCCAAGGAGTAAGACACTAATCTGCAGGTTCACAGTGGATTGTATACCATACTTTGTCCCTAGTTGGAGCCAATGTTTTTTTCCTTTCATCACTTTAATAAGAAGGCTAAGAGGTTAACTCCAAGACTCCTAGCTGAAATTAATTAAAGCAATGATGGGAGAAACTATAAAACTTTGGTTCCATGGAAGAAGCTCTAATGTCAAATAGCTCACCCATGGAACCCTCCACCAAGAAAGCGCAACGATCCAAAGGAGGAAATTCGAATAGGCATTCCCTTTGGTTAAAGCTCAAGAATTTTAGGGGAAAATTTTCATTCATCTCCTCTCGAAAAACCCCAGGAAGAATTTCAGGGGGGGGGGGGGGTGGTGGGGGTAACCTGCACGGGTGATAGATCGACACTACCCCCTGGATTTGACAAGTCAAATAGGTGAGCCCACCAATCCAACAGTCCAGATTGATTTCGGGGGGTAACCGTTGGATTTGGCCTCCCACTCCCCCACCTCCCAGAAGATGGTGGGGACCACCTACCATGTCACAAGTCCACTAGTGCCAAATTTCAAGTGAGCGATTAGTTTAAACAGATAAATGATGACTTCTTTGCCCCACTCCCGTCCACCTGTCATATTTCGATGCCCAATACCCTTCCAGAACTCCCACCCCCCGTGATGTCATCCCACGTCAAATGACCCTTGCTCTCTCTCCACCTATAAAAACTATTCACGCTAAAAAAAATTAAAGTTTTATATTGTTTCTCGGTGCAAACACCTCCCATCATTCGCATGCTATGTAACATCATCTCATTACTCAACCGAGTTTGAAATCTCCATCCAATTTCATTTTCAGCTACTGCCGAGACTACCTGGTAACCGGTCGGTCCCCTCTACCTATAAATTGTTTGAATACTCGTTAAAAACATGAATAAAGCAACCTCAAAGACCCCTAAATCCTGGGAATCCAAACGCTCATCTAATGTCGAACCTATCATCGATATTGAGGCTCAAATCTCATACCCCCTTTGTTATTTACACCTGTCGGACCTTTGGTTCAACTCATATGTCCACCACGTCCGAGGAGAAGACCATTTTGTGTAGTTGAATCTAATATGTATTATCAGATTTCCCCTTGTATACATCACTTTCCCAATTTCATGTCTTGGTTATCTTCCTCTTATATAGAGGATAAGAACTTCTTTGTTTCCCCCACTAGATAATCCAAAAGGCTCTAGTTTACTTAAGCTCCCCTGAACCTAAAAATTTCATAGAAACCACCTTGGTTTACAACTATACTACTCTCCTAGCTACTGAACATCAATCCTTCCTGCAAATGGTTTTATTCCCTGGATTACAGTCCTTGCCCATTTCTGATAGCTTCCCAATAACTACCTTTTCTATGTTTGTACCACCTATCTTGTTTTTTATTTCTCACTTGTTTGGAGATGACAATGCCAATATAGCCAACAACATACATATGGTTTCTTAGGGAGATGATGCAGTCAGGTCATCTATCTGGCATACTTTCTTACTTGGGTGTGTCCATAAAATTCCAGTTATGCCATTTTTCCACTACTTCATACTTCAGGTAATATTCTTTGTTGTTTTGCCTATTTTTGTATACCCATGTCAAGGAGTTTTAATTCCTAGGTCTCAGCCTGGTGGCCCCATACAAACAGAGGAAGTATGTTTTTGACTGGGAATTTGTTGTTAGGAGGAAACTAGAAAGCGATGGTTATTCATAGTAAATTTCCTCCTATATGGCCATTTCCTATCAAATTATTCATAATTTGTCCTGTGTCCCCTCCAATAATTCTCCCTTAGCAGAAAGTAATCCTTCAATTGAGCAAGGACTTCAAGGTGGGAGAATGGTACTTGTTTGAGGATTACACAGAGATCTAGGTCTATGGGTGCAAGCTTCCCCATATCACTTGATTGTATTTATACTTATAAGGATATACACGCTCGAGTTCATTAGACGAAGTATTAATCTGGAATAGGTCCACTTTGTCCCTGCTAAGAAGGGATATATGTTCAAATTGGGAAAACCTATAAGGCATTTTATTGTTAAATCCAGACAAGATTTCTTAGCAGCTGAGGAATTACTGAAGCAAATGAATTTTGACTTGGGAGATGTTTAGCATTATGATCCTCATGGGGTCATCTTAAAGAAAAGAGAAAGTATAAAAGCCTCAACTTATGAGCATGAATACAGGCCTACGTTTGAATGGAAAGTTATCCTCGATTCATGGCCTATTAAAAAAGAGAGGGAGGTAGAGACTCCAGCAACAAAGAATAGGGCGCAGAAAAGGATCGTTGATGAGACAAGAGATTTAGAAATGGAAGATGTAAAAACCAAAAAAAAAAACCCAAGACTCAAGAAATAGAAGAGGAAGAAATAAAGGCTAGGTTGGTAGAGACAAAACCAAACCAACCAAGCTTTCAGGTGAATTTGGAGGACCCACTACAAGCTACTTCCTCATCAACCTCATAGGTATCCATTATGAGTTCAATAGGACCTACAACCATGAATAAACCTAGCTAGCCTGCTGGAAAGGCCATTGAAGAAAGGAACACGAAAGTAAGAGGATATGCAAAAGTAAATGGCTTACCATTCAGTGCCATGATAGACCATACTTCTGAATGGTATGGATTTGGAGACAAATCAAACGGAATTCTCATTGCATTACCCAATAGCACATTCACTACCATCGAACTCCCAGTTCAAGGTCCCAGATGTCTCCTTAGACTTGGAAAGTATCCCTCTTCCTCATAAGATCAACTTCCATAGGAAAGTTGGAGAGATTCTTTACAATGAGCTTAACAAAAATGCAATGGCTATAAGTAACGTAGATAAGCTACTAGAGAAGGCCACAACCAGATTGAAACAAGAAAGAGATAATTCCATGTCTCTTCACATGCATAATAAAAAATTCAAGGAGTTTATTTTGAAAATAGGGGTGAATACATAGGATAAGGCTACATTTGAGGCCCTTATTCAAATCTCACAAGCATAGGTTCAAGAATTGATACAAAAGCTGAAGATGCCAGCCAGCGAGCATGTGTAGTTAAATGAAATTGCATAGGTAGAGGAAGAGAAAGTGATCCTGGTAAAGGAGATGATACACATAAACAACAAGGTGGTGGCTCTTAAAAAATAGGTGGTTGAAATCCATATGAGAGTAAACTCTCACATATGTATTGTACTAGTTCCTAAGAATCCTCAAAATCCCATAAAACAACTTGCAAATACCCTCACCAAGCTCGACCTCTTAGAGGGAGAGCTCAAGAAGGTGCAAAAGAATTTAGTTACATCCCAGCGATCCTTGTCACAAAAACAAAAGCAGCTTGGGAAAATGAGGACTAATGCATATCTGATCAGCAAGAACTTTTAGGGAGCTAACCAGGAGATTGTTGAGCTCAAAAGCCTTCTGAAATGAAATATGTCTCTTGTGAAAGCTAAACAACTAGTCTTGGATGAAATTATAGAAGAGACAAAAACAACTAGGAGTACATAACTCTTATGGATGAGCAAAAAATTGTGATCAAATAATATGAGTTATTCATCCTATATACCAAGGAAGATGGTGAAAAGAACTCTCGGATTTCCAAGATGTTCATTCAGTTTGTAAATGAAAGGCCACTCACTGAGTTGAGTCTCATAGATGTGGTGGATACAGTATCTGATATCATGGATATCTATACATTATTCCAGAAGGAAGAGGCTAGAGTAAAAGTTGAATAATTCCTAGACATAGTACTAAAGGATGCATCTTCCTTCAACTCTTAGTTTGATGAGATAGTCATAGCAGGGTTGCCTAACTGCTGTGATCTTGTGTTAGTGTTGGTCCCATGGGAATAATACAATCATATGTTAGTGGATGCCAAGAGAAAGATGGATTCCTACCATGAGAATACTACCACCCTTAAAGGTAAAACAATGGCTAATTATCCCAGGAAAGAATTTCAGTTATTAGGATCAGTGAAGACCTTGTTCCACCCTAGGTTGAATTATATGGGGATCACAACTCTCAACATCACATATCAACGATTCTTTCACGCTCCTTTTCCAGCTCCAACATTGTGGAAAAGGTGTGAACATTTTGTAAATCCTCTTTTGCTCCAGATCGTCGATCCAATTACACTTCCTTCAGAACATGTTTATCATGACTAAGGGCACCTTCGATTGTGTCGATCATGACAATATGATTTTCGGTTTTATGTAAATATTTTATTTTAGAAGAAACAATGTCAGTTAGTTAGGATTTGGCTAGTACAATTGAGCCACTAGAGCACACTGATATTTTGTTATGATGATTCACTGCCAAAATAAGAAAGAATATTTTGTAATGGGTTCTCCATATGAGGCCCTATAAAAATAGTTTCATGATACAAAAACAGGGGTTCATTTTTTTTTTCCAAGCGAGAAGCTCTGCAATTTGCTAATGTAATGTATGTTTTGTGGAATATTAATGAAATTTTTTGGTGATTTTGGCTCATATCAATGTGTAGTATGTATTATTTTTTGTGTTTGTTCCATATGTTCTCACTCTCCTTCTCATATTACATGTAATAAAAACTATTGGATATGTTTTCATGGATTTATGGATTCATCTATGTATAATGTTGATTAAAGGTGCTTATAACTGATATGAATTATTATCTTTACAAATGCGCTCCATGTATCTTAGCACTTCATTTAAATGACTTTCTCATCCACTGTGACACTTAATATTGGTTTACTCGATTCTTAGTTTAAGCCCAGTGCATTGGTTTTCTCTCATTCTCAATTATTCTATCCCATATACTACAAGTTACTAATAAAATTGCATGTTCATGTGATTTTGGCCGCTAGAGTCATATATTGATGCTTTTGTGAGCAATATTTCGCATCAAGATTTTCATTTCTCCTCTTAAGGAAGCTTTTGAATCAATTTTATCGCAAATATGTTTAAAAACTGAGTCTAATAGAAAATATCAACAAATCCTTAAAGCACTCATCAAGATCTCCTAAGCACTGGTCTCTCTTCAATTCACGGGTTGTCTCTAGGAGCTAAAACAAACATCTTAAAAATAAACACATAAATTTGTAATAAATTACTCTATTATAAGGTTTCAAGTTGCACATGCATTTATTTGTTTATAGCACAATGGTTTTATTGTAATTTCTCTTACTCTAATTTACAAATAGATAAAAGGTTAAATGAAGTGCAAAACTGATGTAGTTAATTAAGATAAGATAGGAACCATAGATGGAAGGTAAATCTATGAAATATTTGTATTTTAAAATGTTTGTAAAACATAATTGGACCTGGAAATGTTATAAGAACATCATAACCTACGTAAAACACTCTATTATGCTTTTACAACATATCTACCTTGTATTTACTTTGGGGTTTCATTCCCTCTATAAATGTTGGTTTCTTACGAAAACTATTGACGATGATGATGATGATGGTTAACATCCACTGAGACCAAATTTGGTCTGTCGGACCTATAATTTACTTAGTTCTTAATTGTCTGGCTTCTCGTCTTTCTTGGCGAGATTGGTGTTGTAGCTTTCTTTTTCTTCTCTACGGTCTTCCAACTTCCTTTATCTTGCACCTCCTTCATCTCTTCTGATTCTTGGGCCACTGATGTCTTATCCTCAGGATCTGGGAGATCTACTTTGCTGCTAAATGGAGATTTCTTTTGCACGATATTATGAAGGCATCATAGTATCCTATTCCTATTGATTAATTTGAATTTCAAATAGAAAGAGATTGTAGTGACTAGAATGATAACATTTGAAATTGATGAACTACAATGAGTTAAACAGGTGTAATATGCAGCATGACTACTCGCCTCCTATGCAAAAAAGTAAGAAGTTATAATAATTAAGATAAAAAAAAATACTACGATATTTAAAAAAAAAAAAAAGGCTATAAATAGTAAAAACTAATATTATTATTTTTTAAACTTATTTGTCTCATAAAGATATTAGATGCTTAGAGGAAACATTATATTTCTTTGTATTTTGTTGATTACTTTTAATTTAAAGGTTGTTCTAGTTGCCACATAAAATAATGTTTAATAAGATTAAATTTGGTTGATGAGATTTTTAAAAAGGTAAAAGAATTGTTTGATTTGCTTTAAAAATTTATTTATACATTTGATTTATTTTTGAAAAATCCAATCATAAATCATTCCAATTTTTTATGAGCTTAAAGGTTTAGAAGTTGGTATTACAAATATTTTTTAATTATGATTTAATATGGGTGTATATGAGATATCTATAATAATAAATAAATATACAAGGTTTAGTTAAATTATTGGATGTTTTGGCCCTTTTAGAAGTACATTTCTCAATCAATTTTGTATTATATATATGAGAGAGTTGTAATCAAAATACCATAAAAGATATATTTTTTTATTCCAATGGAAATATCAACAAGTGAATTTGATCAACCAACCTAATATGTGATTGAGTACTTAATAATGCAATTGGTCTATATTATTTAAAAATTACCTTTTGAAAAATATAGTAAAAGAGATTTCACAACTTTCTATATGATTACTAATTATATAATTCCATTTATTTTGATGATAAAATGTTTTAGAAATGTATTTTTTTAAATTAGATTTATATATATAGTCATAATTAATTATAAAAAATTTAACTTTTAATATTATTTTAAATAATTAATTTTTATGAAACTATTTTTTCATATTCATATAAAAATTAATTCATTATAAAATTAAATCATAATTGCGTATAAAATTTAAAATGAAAAATATTAATGTTCAATTATTTAATTAATTAGAAAAAGGAAAAAAGTATTTACATACTTATATCTTTTTAAGAATAAATACATATAAGTTTAACCAAATGCATAAGTTTAAGGAAAAAAGTAAAATGAAAAAGTTAATTTTGAATACTTTACAAATTAAAATATAATAATTATTGAAATGGTAACTTTTATATATGCTCAACCTGTACTTTACAAATTAAAATCCTATGAGAACCATATAAAGATATTTAGCTTCAAAATTGTGTGTTGGTGTTTTATACAAATAAAATAAAATAAATTACACCACCATGCATAATATTAATAAACTAGCATACCCCTAAAGCAGGGAAAGGGGGCGCTAGAGCGAATTAGGATGGTTATATTGTTTGAAAATGTGAGAATTTTTTTTTTTTAATGTTCCATAAACAAATAGAGGATCCATTAAACTTGGCTTATGAATAACTTGTTAAAAGGATTATTTATAAGGTTAAGTTACAATGAGTGTATGGTTGGAAAATGTGATGGAGATCGTGATATATGTGATGTTGATCAATATTGTATCACTATATAAGTTTTCATCCATATCAATATTTTTAGAGTGCAAAAATTGGTGAAATCATCTTATAGGGGCAATTTTATCGGCGAGCCATAGTTTTGAGAATTAAGGTCTAAAACATTCTGGAGCCATTTTGATGCCTTAAATGACATTTTTTGGAGTAAAACTTTCCTACGTAAGAATAACACCTCATGATTCTATTCTACGCTTGAAGACATTTCCAACTGTGCAATAAAGACATCAATTGGAGTTTTTATATAAATGTTATGCCTTCTAGAAGTTGATTTATCATAATTGACCACCATCATTCTAGAGGATGCCACGTCAACTGCCATTACTAATTAAAAATGGGATATCCACATGAACACTATGGAAAATGCTCTAGAAGGGTCAAATTTGTAACTCTAGTTGATAGTTGAAGGTGTTAAGCTTGACCCCTTGTTGGTTATGGGTCTAGGTTATAACTAGGCCAGTAGGTGTAAAAGGGGTTCCATTCATTTTGATTGTATCCTATTCAATAATATAGTAGAAAAACTTGGGAGTGAGAGTGAGAGAGCATAACGGAGGGGATTTAACATCTACAACAATATATCTAAACACAAATCTCATGTAAATCCATAGAGAATACCTTCTACTTTAGATTTTCACTATTTTCATTTAAAAAAAAAATAGAGTAGAGAAACCTCAATTTTCAACTAGGTTTTCTCCCATAAGGGTTTCCCATAGCATATATTGTATTTGTTGGAATCATGATTGTCGTTAGACCAAAACCCACAGACATTAGTCTCCGCTACAATCTCCAAAGTTAGGATCCACAAGAGGTGGTTAGTCCATGTCGTAAAATACACGGGGAGCATTGAACCCAATTTCCAACCTCCCCCCCAACACGATCCGGGTGAGTTTTGAACTCGAGACCTGTCGCTCTGATACCACTTGTTAGAATCACGATTGTCATTGGACCAAAACTCGCAGGCATTAGTCTCCACTACAATCTCGAGAGTTATGATCCACTAGAGGCAGTTAGTCCATGTCGTGAAACACACGGGGAGCGTTGAACCCAATTTCCAAAAGTATTCAGTATGGTTGATTTGTAAAATTTTTTAATTATATTTAATTTTTCTCTATTCTTTGTATTTTATCTCTAATATGCATAAGAAAAAAATAATTAATCAATCTAGAATTGAAGAAAATTAATCCTCATAGTATGGGTTTCAATCTATTTTTATCATATTTTTTGTGACGAACTATTCAATGGAATATATATGGTAGTTTAAAAATCACTAAATGTGTCACTAATTGTAGGTGTCATATGCATCCATCCCTACACATTACAATCCTTAGATTTGTGCAAAAAAAATTGTATAATTAAGGTGGCATGTTTCCAAATGTGTATATGGATGTAAATGTCAAACTTAACAAATCTTCAACTATGAACACCTCAATTTCATTGTCTTCTTTCCTCCCTTCAAAATCATAAAAGTAAGTTTGGTGTTGTGAATTGGCATATTTAATTTTGTATGCATGAGCTACGGTTGGTAGAAGACAAAGATGAAAAATCAAAGGGTAAAGAATTTGTTTCCAAACATATTTTGGGTGGGGAAAATCAAGTTTGTAATTTAAGGGCTTCTCTTTCATTCAAATGTAAATCTTGTTATGGCAATATTTGCTTGATTTTGATAGACATTTGAAGCATGCCCATCTCCACTTGAAATATTAATCTCTTGTAATCAATTTGAGAGGTTAGTTGGTAACTTGAATGCCAATTTTTCTTGGATTTACAATTAAAATAATATAATAATTGTTACTAAGACAAAATTATAGTTATTCAAGCCATCCCAAAATTAATATTGCTCATTTTTTATAGTAGAGGGAAATATTTTTTTGTAAATTAATATGGTTGAAGAAAATATATTTATGTAGACATTGAAAGCCATGGACATGCTCTAAATTATTCATTAATTGATCCTAAAATTAGGAAAAATAAAGGTAATTAACATAACGATATTGGACCAAAAAAAGATAAGGGGGTGGGTACTTCAAGTTTTGACATTGCTCATAGTGCTAATACACTACTTTTCTAGTGTCATTCTGAGGGCACCCTTTGGAGTGTTCCGAGTGGGTTGAATTGGAAACAAAAATCATCATAAGGATCTCCCTCCATATCCTACATAAAGGATGATCTTAATAGTGTAATGAGTACCAAATTGGCCATGTCCATGTCCACCATGTGTGTTTGGATTTTAAATTTCATATATAGGCTAACATGTATAAGGGATATGCTATACCTAGTGAACACATTCTTTTGATCAACACATAAAGTGATATCCTTCGATATGGGATATTACAAAGAATTTAATATATTTCACATACTAAAAAAGTTCTTTTTTAATTGAGTTATACATGACTTGGGGATTTAAATTACACAAACAAACTTATTATTTTCCTAAAAACAAGAAAACACGTACATATATAGATTTCAACTCTAATGATATAGATAATAATTCATCACTTTATCAGTTAAACAAACTCATTAAAAATAATGGACTCAATAATAAATCTTTATTTGACCATCTAAGAAAAAATATTAATATTATTCAAATAATATTAATAATGATCAATGTGTTGATAATGGTTAGTGTTACCTCTTATTAATTTTTAAAGATTATTATTTATTTAATTAATATGGGAAACAAAACTTGGCCAAACTCAACTTACTATGTAAATTTTTATCACTAAAACTATAGTAACAAGTAGGTCATTCATCCTTTGGTGAAGAAAATTGTATGCAATGATAAAATGGCTTATCATGCAATGAAGTTTTTTCTTCTATATTTATTTATTTACCGTATCTTATTTTATTCTAGGAATAAAACATGTATACAATTTTATTATGATTTAAGAATTGTACATCATGTGATAATATTTATAAGAAATTTATCAAATAGAAAATTAATCAAAGTATATTAAAATTATAAATTCATAAAACAAAATATAAATTTAATGTAAAATTTTAAAAATAAAAAAATAAAAAATACTTATCCAAAATAATAAAAATACACGATTGTGAAAATTTGGAAAAAGAAAATTCCACCTATACCTAAATCATGCTCCCATTACAATTCAGACGGGATGAGTTTAAATGTGTGTAAATATAAATTGTAAAGTTAAAATTATAAATATAGTGGACGCATAATCATGCCTTTCTGTCACTCCATTGATTCTCCTTTTTTTTGTATTGCATAGAGCCCCACATTCATTGCCACCTCTTTCACATTATATCTTCCTTCAACTGAATCTTATATACATAGATCACCTTGTGGTTTTAGGTGTTAAGCTTAAGTCACTATAGAATTTGTTAAATTTTTTTGTCTTGTGATTTCTTACAAACATATATCCATTTGGCCAGTCTAACTTATACTATGTACAATGAGACATGGAGTTTAGGGATTTTCCATTGTTAGGTGAGGCTTGTAGGTTTTTTTATTCAAAAAAATAGTCATGAGGAGAGCGAGGAGAAAGAATATGAAAAGCATGGACAATAAGTATATCAGAATATGGAAATCATGGACAATAAGTATATCAGTGAAGAGAAAGATTTGATTCTTCCTAATAAATCTTGGAGATAGAAACATGTATCTTTAATGTATCATTAGGTAAGGATGTTCTTTCGATAGTGAGGAAAAATAATCCTTATTAATAAGCTACACCAAGTACATTGTACCAAAAATAAGATAAATGTGAGCAAATGGTCATCATGTGCATATTGGAAGACACATTAGAAAATTATGCATAAATTATATTATAAAAAAATCCTTGAACTTACCAGATTTAAGTTGGGTAGACATCATGTAATTACATATTACCATGAGTACCATATGCTCAAAGTGAATTGGGGTGGTTATGTTGTTTAAATACTGAACACTTTTTCTTTTGGATGGAAAATGAATACTTCACAAGGTAAATTTTCATCCTATACCTCATGACACATCTTCAATGGTCCTATAACTCCAATCTCGAATCACCTAGTTGCATGCCCACTTGCAATAATCATAAAAATGTGATTGTGATTTTTCCATAGATAAATAGAAGAGGAATAAGAGGAATGATTAAGAGGATGAATTCATGATCATGGAGGAAAACCATATAAGAATTCCTGGTGAATGAAGGCAATGTGAAGGTGAAGAGTTGATGCAAGGTGGCATTATGTGGGATGGATAGGTGGGGTACAGTGCATGATGTAACATAAACCAATCAGCATATGACAAATATTGATTTTCAAGGAAAAACATAAGCCAAACTCTTTGTATCAAATGCACACGTTGGTGTTTAAGAGGCTCTGGAAAGAATATGAAACTCATTTACCCTAATTGTTGTTTCTAATAGAAGTTTGAAGAATAATATAGTAGTGATATATAAAGAGAATCTTTTGAATAATATTAGACATGGACAAAATGGAGGGTTGTTGCTATGTATCGAGATATTTTTTGGGAAAATAATATGATTCAGCTAGAGGCTAGAAACCATTGAATTTGATGAGATATAGAGTTAAAAGTACACAACATGGTCATTGGCTCAAAAATTTACACCAACGATGAATCATTTACACACAATGTTAAGCTCTCAAGACTGGAATTCCATCCACAATGCAAAAAAAAATCATCCATAGGAGGATGATGAAACAACTACCACTGGAGATGACCATTGAAATACCAAACCTTTTGAGTACTCCTTATATGATTCCTAATTATAAATAAATACATGAACAATTGAATGATATTTTAGGGCTTGGAGTTGAGCTATCTAGTAAAGTTTCATTTGAGGTTGATTCTAGGCCACACTATTTTTTTCATGTGACCTTTTTCTTTGAGGAATGTGAAAACAAGAAAATGATCAATGAACCAAAATTGCTTTCTCGATTGTAATTCTGCAATTGGTCAATTTTTTAAGTTGACCAAATGGCTAGAGATGATTGGTTTGTGAATGAAAATTGACACATTCAACCCAATGTGAAAAATATTTCAATAATTAAGTAAATTCTCATCATGTGCACTTATTCGATGAAAATTCCCTTACCTTTGAGAAGTGTGTTTTTTGAAACAACCATGCATATGTAGCATTCCATAAATTAGGTAGTTTGAAATATGGTTTGTGTTCTCGTGTCATTTCCAATAGCACCACCCAAAAGCTTGTTAGGTCCCTATATTACTAGTTTAGCCTCCTTGTCGTTATTATTAGTGTAGCCCCCTATTCTTATTGTTGTACCCATGTAGACCCCATATTATTATTATTGTGCCCCATATAAGCCCACTATTGTTATTGTTGTTCCCTTACATTATTATTTTTATGTAGGATCTCATTATATTATGACCCCTTAGACTACTATATATACCAAGGAGGTGTTTCCATTTGAATCATCTAGGAATATCTCATTTAATTGTTCATTTATGTAATGTAAAGGAGGTTTCCCCTTTGAATTTTAAGTTGTTGATCTATCATTTTTGTGAGTTGGTTGCATAACAAAGATATACATGCGATACTTCTCGGGTGCCTCTATAATGTGATACCTTCCCAATAACACCACTCTAAAGCTATGCATATGAGACTTCCCTAGTGCCTCGATATTGGAATACTTATTATAACTCATTTTTTGATCAACAATCATCCTAATGATCATTGCTAGTTATCCACGAATGTGGCTTGATTCATCATCGATATTCAAGGAAAACCACACTACTTGAAAGGATATTTTGGTGGTTCATCAGGAGGTGGTCTTCCACTCCTACCAGAGGCATGTGGTGTTTTGGGTCATTACATCGTTTTCTTACTTCCAAAATCATGGAATTTTAGCCAATTAAAAACAATTTTATATCTTACTCCAAAAAGAACAAAAATACTTCATTTATAGAAATAATAAAATAAACATTAAACATTAGATTTTCAATACCTTTATAATTCTAGTTAACAAATGTTTTTAAGGAATTTTAAAAACTTCGACCATATCTAGGAATCAACATATATTAACACTTTTTTTCTACATTACTAACAATTGTTGGTGCCTAGCATGGGTGTATGGTAAACATTTTCAACGTGCATTGTTAAGGCTTTTAATGAATGTGACTTATGAAATTTCTGAGAGGAAATGACCACTCTACTTTATTTTCAAAACATAAATTTTGATGAAAAACCAAAAATATAATCAAACATTTAGTAACATATTCTAAAATTCAAGTCACTCAATATTGTAAATTTTTTTGTGATAAAAATATTATTATATGTTGGTGTTCTAAATTACAACTACAAAATTTGTATTGCATTCTTAACAATGTTTTGTATTGGAAAGATCCGTGCAAAATTTTGTTCAATTGTTTGGTAGAAGGAGAAGTTGATAAGGTGATGAAATACTTTAAAAAAGGTTATGGTGGTGGTCATATTTTATGGAAGACTACAACAAACAAGATATTACGGGCTAGCTTTTATTGGCCAAGTTTATTTTCCGATGTGTATAACACTATCATGAGTTGTCATGAGTTGCAAATTTTTTAGGGAAAAATAAATCTCTTATCGTTGCCGTTAAGACCAATTGCAGTTCAAACACCCTTCCAGCAGTGGGGTCTTGGTTTCATTGGAAAAATCCATCCTCCATCATTAGCTCAGCATAAGGTGATACTCACTTCCATGGATTACTTCACAAAGTGGATTGAAGCCATCCCTACGATGCAAGCTACAAACACCATCATTATTCAATTTTTGGAGAGCAATATATTGTCTCGTTTTGGATGCCCACCGAAAATTATCACTGACATTGTAGTCACCTTTAAGTACAAAAAGATGATTTACTTTTGTGATAAATACCACATAAGACTTGGGAATTCTACAACATACTATCCAAAAGGCAACGGGTTCGCTGAATTGTCAAACAAATCACTGGTGAACATAATTAAGAAATTGTTGCAAGAGAAAAAAAGAAATTGGCGTAAAAATATCACAAATTCTCTATGTCCAGACAGAGTTAGCACAACGAGATCAATCACCATGTCACATTTTTAGCTAGATGTTGTCGACACAGTGTTTCCCACTTCTCTAGCAGTGTTGGTGATGAAAATTATGCAAGAGACCGATAGTGACCCAAATGATATTCAACAAAGAATCAGTCAAATGATTCATTTACAACAGTCAAGAGAAGAATTTTTCAATCACACTTCAAAAATTCAGGATAAAATCAGGAAGATTTATGACAAGAATACCAAAGATGATGGTTTCAAGTTAGGAGATGTTTTTCTTCAATGGGATGCTTGAAATGAAGACAAAGGTAATCATGGTAAGTTTGATAACCTATGGAAAGTTCCATAGAATAATACAACATTCAGGGGTAATAAGGCATTTTTCTTAGCAGATCTTGATGGGCATGAAATTCTGGGAGGACCAATGAATGGTAGGTTCCTCAAACATTACCTTACCCGATCTTGAAGAAAAAGGTTCACTTTCATTATAAATATCACTTTTATTTGCTATCAAAGGGTAAGGAAGTTGTTGTATAATTTTGAAGCCCGGGGAGAAGGCCATGAGGCTTCTATGATCAACTGATGTTTTTCTCTTAAAAGTTCAAAATATCAAGTTAGTTTTTTAGTCAAAGTCATTTTCTATTTAGTTAATCATTTCAATTTGTCAAAGTTTTTCCAGTTTCCAGTTTTGACACCATTGCCCAATAGATGAGGATACTTGATCTACGATTTTCTTGACAAATCCTAAAGGAGATTCCATCCCTAGCTAGAGCCAATGTTAGTGTCTCAATGTTCAGTGATCAAACATACTCTTTCAGGTTTACTTGGTAGTGGTCCTAGGTCAAAAATTCATGTTTTCAAGTCAATTTTTCAAATAAAATTTTGTTAATTGAATGTGTCTAGGTCTGTAATGCTACTCCCTTCACTCTATTCATGGTCATCATCATTTCAGAGTCCATGTCATCCATTATCATCTAGGGTCTTAGGTAATTCACCACCCCTTCATCTAGGTCAGAGTCTAAGTCTCTTTTGTTTCACCACCAAAAGGTCGAATTATGTCATGAAAGAAGGAAAAAAAAATGTCATTTTCACCATACAAGTAGTTTACATAGGGAGTTATAAAATATAGGAAAATAAGTAAAGGAATTTTTCCTTTCCTCATAAAGCACGTTACATGATCAAGTTGTTCCAAAAAGCAATTTTTTTCTCAAAGTTGTATGATTTCACTAGAAGACAAAAAAACAATTTTATGATGTTATAAAAGTAAAAAGAGGCTTATTCACCTCATTTAATCCTTTGATGTTCAATATATTTCCTCTCTTCTCATCATCACACTCCACAGCTACCAAGGGTTGAAGAAAAAGCAAGCAAATTGTGCCAAGACTTCCTGTGCTATGCTTCTGGAAGGCAGTGCTACATTTCTGGAGGTGTTGCGCTACATTTCTGGAATGTGCTACACTTTTGATTTTTAAGCTCCAATTTAGTTATCCATGGTTAAAAACAACTGAAAAAAGGTTCACACACCTCCAAAATAGTAATTGGACACTCTCCATACCTCTCTCAAGTCAAATTCTTCAGCAAATGAGTGGATTCCTTCCTTAGGTTATCTCCACTACGTTTTTTGCCTTTTTCATCTTTGTTTTGTTTTGTTTTTTTTTTTTTTTCAAAGTTGATAAAACGCTAGTCCCATTATCTAAAACCTTCATACATATTCCATACACCTTCTCCAAACATTCCCTATCACTCACAACCGTCCTTGCCATCATTTTCATCAAAACGCTAGTTTTCACTACGTTTTTGTAGGAAAACTAGTAAAACCCCGTTTTTTGATCTTTTGGGCACCTTCCTCATGCACATTTCCAAAAATTCCACTTGAATCTTATAGCCAACTCATCACCCTACCTCCCCATTTTTTTAGGGATTTTTCCCTAGATTCATTCCACCTCATTTATGTCCCTAAAATCACCCCACTATTATCCCCTATATTTCTAATTATCCACCTTCCCTACCCACTACATCTAGTTAGGGTTTTATCTTGTTTACAACACTATGGAGAGTGAAAAGAAGATTCATAAAGGAGGAAACCATTCTAGGTTTGAGCCATATATCTTGCAATAAATCAATGCTTCTCCTTATGCCAAGATATTTTTTGAAAACAGCGGTTGTTTGAGGTTTTGTGAGAGAATCTAGGAGGTAGGCTGTCATGCTCAATTGAAAAACATTTTTTCCACTAGTTCCAGGAGAAACAAGGACATCATATCAGGCATGGAATTCACCATATCAACATATCTTATTGCTTCAGCAACAAGTATCGTGAACCATGGATAAATCTGGTTCAAAGGGATGGACTTGGACCTTGAGAACTACAAAATGTTCCTGAAACCTCATTGAAAAGATGTTGCTAAGCACATTTTATCTTTCAGATATTTACTTGATAAGTATGCCCCTTTGATGAAGCTAATTATGAAATATTTTACATGCAAAGGGGAGATTCTCAAGGCTGTACCAGTACCATGTCAGGTTATTGATGAACTTCACTGATACTAAGCCAGTCAATTTGCCTAATTATTTATTCACGAGTTTGGTCAAGGTAACTGAAAATTTACAAAGAAAAGGAAAAGATCATCACCCTAGCTTGTTTCACTATGGTTTCGTCAAGCTTATTGTTTTGCATCAGCTCTCAACAATCAATATGACTTGGGGAAAATTTCATGGAGACAATTGCATAAATGCCTACTACTATCCCACCCATCATTCATAGCACACCATCAATGCCAGCACACCAAAAGGAGGTTTTCTCTTCAAGTAGGAAAGCAAAGGTTCCAAAGGCACCCAGGGTTGAGATCACTCAAACCTATGAGAAATGTAAGAGGAGGTTTTTTTCTCCTGAGACCATCAAAGGTGTACTTGCACTGGATACTACAGTTGAACAAAGACAAACCATGGAGAAACCACCTAGTCTTGATAGTGAGCCACTCATGCATGAGGATGAGTCACCATTGTAGCAACATGAGGAACAAGTAGCCATGGAGGTTGACATGGAAGAGCAGGTGAAAGAAAATAAAATTGAGGAGATCATAAGGAAAAAAGATGTAGAGATAGTAGAGTTGAGGGATTTTATTTCAAGGGAAAACTTCATGATTACCTTCTTACAACAAGAAAACATGTAGTTGAAAGTAAAACAATTGCTTCAAAGAAATACAAAGGCAAATATTGAGGCGGGAAAAGTTAAAGGAAAAGAAGTGGTGGATGTTGAGCGACAACTGGACATTTGCGATGGGTAAATTCTTCACATACATAAAACAAATCTTTCAAGTTGGTGTCATAAGGTTGTTTACTTAGCTTTGGGTATGATGTAATGTGTGATAGATTTGATAGTTTTCATAAATGTACCCTTGTTGGAAGGTGGCATTTCGACAGAGACAAAGCTCAAGATATGGTGACATGGGTGACAGATACTTGGACGCCGATATTGGGATACCTGCCAAAGGTGTTCTTCTTTATGAATGGTATAGTTTCCACTTTATCTCTCAGGTGGAATGAGAGTACATACTTCAACACCCCTGGTTCTGTGGACAAATTTTCCTGGCTCTGCATCACTGGTACATTGGATTTAATCCAATGTGGGACACACCTCAAAATCACTTGGTATGGGTGAAGCTCCCGAGGTTTCTCCTTGAATATTGGACGTGAAATATTTTTTCCACCATTGGGAGATTTGTATATGTTGACCCAAAATGTTTGGATGTCTGGGACAAGTGGGTCGCCTGCCTCTTGGTAGAAATCTCCTTTACCGGGGGACTACCGCCACACATTGACCTGGCATGGGGTCACATTGTCCACAGAAAGTGCCTGGACTATTGGAAAATTCCATTCTTTTTTCACTTGTGCCATGACATGGGTCACATATTTATCAGGTGCTCAAAATTATGCTAAAAAATCAAAGTTTTCGTAATGGTGTGGAACCTAAAAAACTACATAGATCTCATCGTTCTGAATCCGTTACAACTTGTTTCACGAAAAACCAACACCTTATGCTCCCAGAAACGTGTTCTGTCAACTTTTTCAAACAGGAAATTTAAAAAAAATGCAGGACAACCCAGTCAACAGTCTGTACAGTTGACTGGGCATGCCTATGTGCTCGGGTGACAATACAGTTTGACTTGATCAATGGTATCCATGGGCGAATGGTATGGTGCCTAGTGGCACTTGGTTACTTGTTTGAAATGGTGATATTTTATTGGTGGATTTGGTGGCCAACCACAGGCTACGACATGGCAAACCCAGGGGCCGACATGTAGGACCCCAAGGGCCACCAAAAATTTGGGTCAAGTGCCAGCAACAACATCAGAGTTCGAACCCGCAACCACCAAACACCAAGCACCAAGAGTTACAATCGCGCCATCACACATGTACCTTATCATACTATGGGCGTAGTTTGGTTTTATTACAATGTGATTTCCTTTGTGGGGGGAGGGGGCCAGTGTTTAGCCCCAACCCTAGTCACCGCCGGGGGCGAGACGCTAGCCGCGCGCTCCCCCATTAACCATAACCACAATAACATTTTTCAACCGTCGGTGTCTATGAATGCAACGAGACCATTGGGATCGCCAGCTTGCTTGCCACCCCTCCACTGACACCTAACCGTCACAACAAATGTGCCTTCACTAATGTGACCACATTTATGCCAAGCCCGATGGTTAAGTTAACTGTGTGAGGTTTGGTTTAAATATATATATATATATATATTAAACCATAATCAATATGGTTTGAAATCTGGTTTGTAAGCAACATTGGGCATTTAAGCGCTCTAACAATTTCTCTCGGTTTTTGGCGAAATTAGCACTCAACTAGCTGGATTTCAGGCGAATTTGTAGGATGGTGCCAGATTTTGGGGAGAATGTGGAACGAATAGTGGAGGAACTAGGGGAGGTCATAACTTGATGCGTTTTTGGCCAAATTTTATTCAGAAAGAGGCTACACATACATTTCTGGGCATTCTGGAGCTGATAGAACATGTTTCAAAGTTGTTTGAGCATTGTAAACACATGTAATCACACTTTTGAGCATAATAGAATAGTTCCAAGCCATTGGAAGCTGTTCCAAGGAGACGTAGCCCAGGTCGGGTGAACTCCTTCAACATGTGCTATTGTGTTACTGTTTATGGTGATGTTCATGTCTGTTAGATTTTATTGTTCAATGTTTTGTTTATGTTAATTTGCTTATGAAATTCACATAAAAAAACATAAAAAATCATATTAAACTTGCAATTAACCTCTCAATCTTCAAGCACTTTGTTTATATTCTGAATTGGATCTTAGCACAACAAAACTAAAATTCCCATTTAGATCAAGTTTGTATCATATCACTAGGTTTACTTGTGAAAGGAGGATTAATTTGTTTTGCAATTCTTTAAATGCTTACAAGGTTGAATCTCAAGAAAGGAGAAGGAAAGCTTGTTAGTGTAGGTTCTCTAGTTGGAGCAAGGAGAAGGAGGGCACAATTTCCACAATCTCCACCACAAGATTCACCTCTAGTTGCAGTAGAAGCTTCAGTAAGCATATCTCATGAAGGAGGAATTGATAGCATGTCATAGGATGAGAAGGATTTTAGGAAAGATTTCTTTGACATGATAGAGATGGTGAAGGTTCTCTATGAAGAGAGGAACACAAGTTTGTAGGGTGAAATCTACAGGCCTCTAAGAGGAGAGGGTTCTACAGGACGAGGAGGTAATGGAAATGGTGATAAGCCATCATCTACTCCACCATCGTCCTCACCACCATATTCACCATCATCTTCATCCTCTTCCACTACTACAACCCTTACTCATACTCATCAACATACCTACAAATGAATTGGTAAACAACCCCTGTTAAAACTTGATATTAAATTTGATATGCCTATATATAATGGTGAAGTGAATGCAGAGAAGCTTGAAAATTGGGTTCTTCAGTTGGAGGAATATTGCAGAATTTAAAACCTTGAAGATGATAATACAAACATACAACTAGATTCCTTGAGACTAGAGGGTGTAGAATTAGTTTGGTGGGAAGCCAAGACACAAGATAAGATTAAAAACCATGGTAAGATCTCACTCTCGTGGTCTAATTTCCTTGCTGCAATTAAAATACAATTTTACCCTATAGCATATATGAAAAAATCCATCATGAATTGGAAAAACTTCAGACAACTTAAGGGTCAAAGTGTGCAATGTTACACCAAATAATTTAGAAAAAGAGTTGTTATGTTAGGTGCTGATTTGAGTTCACAAGATACATTGTTGAAGTATAATGAGGAAATCATTGCTAGTTTCTTTTTACGTCTAGATGAAATTTTAATTCGTATGAGAAATCTGGGTGAAACCATAACTGACACTACTCTAGTAGAAAAGGTTTTAAGATCTCTAACTCCCAAATTCGAGTCAAAAGTGTTTTATATTGAAGAGAAGCAGCATCTACAAACTCTTACTATTGTTCAAGTTCATGGGATTTTGACTGCATGTGAAATGAGAAAAGGAAGTCCATCTGAAGTCAAAGAAGTTGTTTTTAGAGCTTCTACAAAAGGAAAGTAAGTAGAAGAACAAGAAGGATCAGGGTATGTTTCAGAAGAAGATGAGATAAAATTTGTAAAGAAGCTACATCTTGGCACTAGAAGGTTCAGAGGTAAGCTTCCTTTTAAATGTTTTTCTTGTGGAAGAGTTGGTCATTATGCTGCTAAATTTCCCCATAAAGATAATCATGAAAAGGGAAAGGAAGTGGCAAAAGGAAATAAGAAACAATTTATCAATATAAAAAGCTATTATACTCATGAAGATAGTGATGGTCTATCAAATAGTGACGAAGGAGAATCTGATCAAGATATTATACTACTCATGGATTTTGAAAAAGACTCTAGTGAGGCTAAAGATACTTTTATGGATGCATTAGAAGAAAATGATTTTCTTAAAGAAATAAATCATCTCAAAATATTTTTGGAAGAAAACAAAATTGCCATAGATACTCTAAAGAATCAGCTTATAGAAAAGGAGAAGCATGATGAAAAATTAGAATGTGAAATAGTAAGTCTAAGAAAGGAAATTGAGAAAGTGAAAATTTTAAATCTTAGATTTGATAAAGGATATGTAACCTTAGATGAAATTATCAAGGTACAATGCTCTCCTCTTGTAAGGACAAGTCTTGGATATATCAGAGAATCCTCTCAGTCTTCAGCATCAAGCTATCTAAATCCAGCTAAAGCCAGCTTGCAACATTTTGTCACTTAGCAAAAGAACAAAGAGACTACACAGGTAAATCATGACCACTTCAATACAAGGAAGAATAATAATAGAAATATCAATCAACAGATAAACATAAATAGAAGGTTTCATGATTGCAGAAATTTCTTCTTTAATAGACAATGTTTCTCATGTCATAATTTTGGTCATAAAGCTGCTCAATGTGTTGCATAAAAAACCATCATGACCAGAGAAGAAAGAAAGCAAAGAAATGAGACTGGAATAAAGAAGAATACTTATAATAAATTTTCTCCTCTTCAAAACGAAATTGAATGTTCTTATTGCAATAACTTTGGACATGAATAATATGAATGCAGGAGAAAACTTCAGCCAAAAGAGCACATACCTTCAAATTCCAAGGTATGGAGAAAGAAGGACTTACAGGTTGAAATATGTGGCATAAATTTATTTTTAGAAGGGGAAGAAAATCAATGGTACATTGATAGCGGATTCTCAAAACACATGACAGATGATAGAAATAAACTCCTTTCATACAATGCTCTAGAGAAGGAAAATAATGTTACCTTTGGAAATGAATCTCCTGCTGTCATTAAAGGAAAAGGTTCTGTTTTTCTAAAAGAAAATGTGAAAGCTAACAATGTTATGTAGGTGTATGGATTAAAGCATAACATGTTGAGTGTGAGTCAAATGTATGATCAAGGAAATGGATTTGTCTTTAGTTCAAAAGAATGTGTGGTATGTGAACTTGACACAGGAAAAACGGTAATAAAAGGAACTAGGACACCAAGCAATCTGTATGTATTTAAAGGTGGCCAAGAGAAATTATTCTTGGGTAAATCTTCAGAAAATTGGTTATGGCATAGAAGATTAGGACATTTTAGCTTCTCTCAAATAAGAAAATCTAGCATACTCAAAGCTGTTCGTGATCTTCCTAGCATCACTCTACCTGAAAGTACCATATTCAAATCATGCCAATTTGGTAAGAAAACTAGGGTGCAATTCAATGCAAAAGAAGGATCAGCAAGTAAGCCTCTTGAACTTATACATACTGATCTATGTGGTCCTATAAGGAAAAATTCACCTCATGGAGAACAATACTATATTTTATTTATTGATGACTTCTCTAGAATGCGTTGGATTGGCTTACTGAAACATAAAGATGAAGAATTTGAAAAATTTAAGATCTTCAAAGCTTTTGTTTGAAATGAATTAGATCTAAAAAACAAATGTCTTAGATCTGACCGAGGAGGAGAGTATATATCAGATGAATTCTTCAATTTCTGTGAACATCATGGCATAAAAAGACAATTTTCTGTAGCTGGAACCCCAAAACAAAATGGCGTGGTAGAAAGGATGAATTGAACAGTTCAATAGATGGCTCAGGCTATGCTTGATAAATCTGGAACTCTCGATACCTTTTGGGGAGAAGTAGCACATACTACATTAAATATTCTTAATAAGGCTCATGTTCATGTGAACAGTGATATAACTCCTTATGAACTCTGGTATGGCAATCTTTCCACTGTAAAGCATTTTATAGTTTTCAAAAGCAAATGTTTTATCAAGAACAATGATGAAAAACTTGGTAAGTTTGAACCTAGAGAAGATGAAGGAATATTTATTGGTTACTCTTCTAGAAGTAAAGCATATAAATGTTACAATAAAAGACTTCGGAAGATTGTTGAATGTATTGATGTTGTAATTGATGAGTCTCTCACAGCTCCTAAAAAGGAAATAACAACAACAAATGAAGATGAAGATGATGTATATTTTGCATCATCAAATAGTAACGATATAGAAGGTGAACCCAATGAAGCACCAAAAGAAGATCTATCTGAAAAGGCTCCATCCAGGTATGTTCAAAAGAATCATCCAGAATCTCAAATTCTGGGAGAAAAGGGATCAGGTGTCTAAACAAGAAGAACTCTTGTAGGATCTCCTAGCTATCTGGCATTCTTATCCACTATTCAACCACATAATGTAAATCAAGCTAGTAAAGATGAATGCTGGACTCGAGCCTTGAATGAAGAACTTGATCAGATTGAAAAGAATCATACTTGGGAACTGGTTCCAAGACCTCATGATAAAAATGTTATTGGAACAAAATGGATATTCAAAACCAAGTTAAATGAAAATGGAGATGTTATTAGGAACAAAGCTAGACTTTTTTGTAAAGGGTATGCTCAACAAGAAGGTATAGACTTTGAAGAAAAATTTTCTCCTGTAGCCATACTTGAAGCCATAAAAATGTTTCTTTCTTTTTCAAGTTTTCAAAAATTCAAAGTTTATCAAATGGATGTTAAATATGCTTTCCTCAATGGTGACTTAGAAGAAGAAGTTTATATAGACCAACCTGAAGGATTCATTCTGGGAAATGATGAAAAACTTGTTTGAAAACTTAAAAAGGCTTTAAATGGTCTCAAACAGGCTTCTCAGGAATGGTACTATCGTCTCAACAAATATCTTCAATAACAAGGTTTCACAAAATGATCTGCTAACAGTAACTTATACACAAAAATTGAGAATGATAAACTATTGATTATTGTTGTGTATGTTGATGACATCATTTTTGGAAGTAATGAAGAGTCCATGAGTCAGAAATTTGCTTTTGTTATGCAACAATAATTTAAAATGTCATTACTTGGGGAACTAACATATTTTCTTGGCTTACAAGTGCAACAAGCAACAAATGGTATATTTCTATCACAAGAAAAATATCTCAAGAAAATTCTGAAGAAGTATGGGATGGAAGACTACACTTGTGAGCACTCCAATGGTAACTGGATGTAACCTCAGTTCTCAAGATGATTATCCCATGGTGAATCAACCAGAGTATAGATCCATGATTGGAAGTCTGCTTTATCTAACCGAGAAAAGACCAAACATTATGAATGTTGTTGGGATTGTTAAACGATTCCAAGCTAACCCAAAAGAGTCCCACCTTGAGGCTGTAAAAAGAATATTCAAATATCTACGAGAAACTCAAGAATTTGGTCTATGGTATCTAAAGAATGTTGATCTCATTCTTCATGCTTACATAGATGTGGATTGGGCTGGAAATATTGATGATCGAAAAAGCACTAGTGGTTGTGCATTCTATATGGTGCCCCGATTAGTATCTTGGTTCAGCAAGAAACAAAGTTCTATTGCCTTATCTACAGCAGAAGTAGAATATTTGGCTACCGCATCATGTTGCACACAACTTCTTTGGATGATGCATACATTACAAGATATTCAAATCAAATGTGCACCTCCCATCTCCATTCTATGTGATAATACAAGTGCCATTAGTATCTCAAAGAATCCTACTATGCATTCCAAGACCAAGCACATTCCTATCAAGTATCACTTCCTATGTGAACAAGTGCTTGAACAAAAGGTTAAATTGGAGTATGTTCCCTCCAAAGAACAAGTTGCAAATATATTTACTAAACTTCTTCCCAGTGAAGCATTCGAATATCTCAGACAAAATCTGGGAGTTGTCTCTGCCTCTCTGACCATATATGCTTAATTTTAGAAGATTAAATTCGGTACGATAGTTTCATAAAGGCGAATCGCGTATATACACGAGTTTCTGTGCATAAACCGGCGTATGGTTTTTGCTGACAGAAATTATCTAAGTCAGCTTTCAGAATAGTCTGTGGTGCTGTTGGGTAATATCTATTTTTGTTTTAGTATTCATCTTACTATACATTTTTCTTTGATATTCATCTCCTTGAGGAAGATGCTTTGATGAATTGGTTATTGAAGGTGTTTAGGATGCACAATCTTAGGGGAAGCACCTGCCTTGTTGAAAAGGATGCATTGTTGGCATTCTGATTGGTTTATGATTTATGATATCTCTCTTGAGATATTTTGGTATTGGTTATAAAAATTTATATCTGTAATGTGATGAAAATATCATGTTGAGACCTATGATGTAAAATTGTTATATTCAGTCATGTAAGGACTTGTTCAAATTTTTAAACCCACTTGGTTGGGTAGTTGAGTCAAATACGTAATTCCACTCGGTTGGATCATTAATGTAAGTATGAGAACTTGGTGATAGGAAAGGTCATACTTAGTTGAGTTATAGAGTCATGTACTTCATTGAAAAGTCTGTCTAAAGATTCAGCATGAACTCAGGGGGAGCATGGTCAATACAGTGCACAACAGATTTGCAGAGCTCTTCTTTTGGTATTGATCCACCCTTTTCCCTTGATGTTAAAGGGGGAGAGTATTTTGGTGTTTGAACAATGTTTATGATTAATGTATCCATATTTTGTGGTGATCAAACACCATCATGGTTGCCATCAAGTCCAAAGGGGGTGATTGTTGGCAATATGATGCAATATGTTGTCCTTGATGGAAACCTATCTAATGAAGTTTTCCTTAATGGAAACCTACTTTATGAGTTGCCTTTTGATAAGAAACCTATGTGTTAAATATGGAAAAATGATGTTTCTTCAGGTCAGTTCAGATGTGAGAGAGAAAGGAATTCTAGTAAGTGCCAGAAAAATGAAACATAAAATATTTCTCAATGTATACATAGGTTTGATGAAGGAAACCCACATATGGAGGCAATGTATACACTACTTGGTATACAGGCAACCCACATATACATCCAGAATTAGTATATACACATTTTTTATGAAGAGAAGTCATGTATACACGCAGGTACAAAGAAGCAAAGTCGCGTATGCCTTTTGCGCTCTAAAATTATGATACCAAGGGGCATTACCATGGTATTAGCCCACAGTATTGAGCAGCATATCGTCTATTTGATTTCGTCCAAGAATACCATTGACACTTGTGTGGTTTTGGCTCATGGTATTGATAAAGGCTAATCCTATATAAGGAGAGGAAGATCATAATGAAAGTGTGTGCATGTGTAAGGGCTGTTACTGAATACTTCTCTCTGAAGTATATATATATGGGATGAACTCTATTTTATTGGTAGATCTAAATCTATGATGCACCCTTGGATCATAATGATGGATCAGGATCTCTAGACCTGAAATGACTATGCACTTGCATGATCTAATGATGAGATGTTTGGATCTGTGACCTGGTGCATGTTTGTTGAAAGTGAAGTGAAGAAATCTGGGTAAGACTATAGATCTAAAACATTCTACAAAATTAATATTTACAGATCTATATGCTAGTTTGTCTCAGTGAAAGCGCGTATATATACAACTTTTTCTTAAGAAAAGCATGTACGAAAGTCAAGGTTTTTTGAAGCTTACTGCAGAGGTTATATGTTCAATGCTATTGTATTTATGTTGTTTGTCAATGAAGTCTTCATGTAGATCTGGGTTGGTTGAATACTGTTTATGGTGCTAAGTTGAGTATGTACAAATATGATCAATGAGTGAGTAAATATGTTTAATGATGATTGAATAATTATGGGTTCTGCGATTCTGGAAAGGTATCTGACTAAAAAACCTCAGATCTAGATCTAAGACTAATCACTTTTTTGTAAAAACAACTTTCTCAGATCTATACGCAGGTTGGTGTTAAGGGAAGTGCGTATATACACGGGTTCAGTGAAGTAAAGTAGCATATGTATTTTATGATTATGAATGTTTAGGATTGAGACTAATTTTGCATATTGATTCTGAAGTCTGGGTTTATTATTGTGGTCTAGTTATAGTAATATCACTGTCCTAATTGAATTTTGGGTTAAGTATATTATTGATGATCTTTATGATGAGTTGTGTTGAAGCCGTGGGATCTAGTGTGAAAATTGATGAAACGTGGTCTACATTGATTCTGAGGGTTGAAGCCTTCAGTTTGGAAGTATAAGCTTCCTACCAATAGAAGATGGTGTTCTGATCAGGGGGTTGAAGCTCCCTTCCAATAGTGGTTGGTAAATGAGATCAGGGAACTGGAGCTCCCTTCCAATAGTAGCTGGAGAATGAGAGAATGTCACATCCTTCTGTAGGTAGATTCCTGCGTACTTATATGATTCTGCATTAGTACAATATTGTAAGTAATTTTCCATATAATAAATATTGGAGACAGAGACGACAGGAGCAATGGTTTTCTCCCGAATTGGGTTTCCACCTTAAATCTTTGTGTTCATGTGTGATGCTTTTGTGTGATGATTTATTCTGCTATTACTCCACATATTTACAGCTTAACTATCTGATGCATAACTGATAAGCTGAGTTAAAGATTATTTCTGAAAGAATATCTAACAATAAATTTATCTCAGTATATGCAATTTTTTGTTGGTATATCCACGTGTATATGCAAGTTGGGTTCACTGAAGTCATTTATAGAATTTAGTAAAGAAAAAGCAAAATTTTTCAGTGAGCTATAAATACTTATTCACTCGCCCCCGCCCCCCCCCCCCCCCTCTCAGTATTTTTTCCCAACAATCAATGGAGTTTTGTTAATAGGCCTTGGAAAATCGATACACTGAAACCTGCTACTACCATTAGAGATGAGACTCTGGCTCATTGATACTCTTAAGGGTTTTGGAAAGCAAAACTATCGAACAGGGCGAAAGCTCGTCAACGAATTTGGTAGGGATCATGTTAAATTTTTTTTCTTATATGTGAGTTTTGGCCCAAAAATCGATAGCGTTTCTGTTGGCTAGAAAAATGGGAAAATTTTATTTGTGAGACAGATAAAACAAATGCTAAAATCTGATTGGCTCGAAGGGCGAAATCCAAAGCTTTTCATTAGCTGGGATGAATAGTGTTTTCCCACCCCAAGCCAGCAAAGAAAACACTATAACTAATTTTCAATGACAAAGAAAATATATAACTAATATTGAATGATAAATAATCTCACAATGATAGCTAATTTATTTGTTTTGGAAGAATTTTTTATTTTTAATTTCTTGTTAAATTTATCTTCATAAAGATTTGTTGAAATGGTAAGTTTGAGTTATGAAATTTTTGCAATTTTAATTTATATATACAAATATTTTAAAAAATAAAGATAAATATTTAGCCCAAAAAAATTACTAACAAAAAAATTCTAAAACTTATAATATTTAAACAACGTCAAATTATTAGCAGTTAAATAGGGAGTTTCAAGTGCCAATATTGAAAACTTTGAGGTGAAATCTTGATTTGTGTTATTTAAACTGGTTTTTTGAGTGTATATATGGATTTAGCACTATGAAAAACCCCTAAGGCACTTCCATTGTGCAGGTGAATTGTGATTTCAATGAATTCTCGCTGGATTTTAAAGAAATTTAATAGGAAAAATCCACTAGAAAAGTCTCTAAAAGTCGCACTAAAGACAACTCATTTAAATAAAATGGAAAAACTTTATGAATTTTAGATAAAATAACAAACCACATCTTTTTTAATTTTATATAAAATGGCAAAACACATGTTTATGAAATAAATTAATGAATGGATAATTTAATTTTATTAGCTTGAAAATTTTCTATACCATTAGGATTTTGTTAAAAGGGTGAAGTTTCATTTTATATAAAAACTTGTTCAAAAATTAAAGTTTAATTTTACATAAAATTATGTTTTGAAAAGTTTTAGTTTGTTTTTAAAATTTAAATAATTGAAAATTTAAGAAATGTTATTATAGTTTAAGTTGAAATAATATTTAGCTAGGATTTTTTCAATAATATCAATTCCTTTAAAGATAAAAACTAGGTTTTGAACGAACTTCGTGGATCTGGTAACAACTCCAATGGTTGGGTCGATAAGGGGCATGAACCTCCCTCCTTCAATGACGTTGTGAGAGGGGATAGTCTTCTTCGGTGGTGCCATGGACATGACCTAGGCAAAGAAATTAAAAATGAAAGCAAAAGAATCAAAGCGTCAAGCAAGCAGACTATAACAACCTTAAGCCATCTTAATCAAAGGTGCTCTAAGTATGAGGGGTTTCCGCAGTGCATTATATTAGATATCATTTTTGGGATTCAACTGCATTAATTTAGTCATTCATCTATGACCATTTCCATGAGAGGTAGTCGTAACTGACTACTTTCTCATGATTTTTAAATAGTCCACTTAGCACTCATTGCATCGGGTGATGCTCACAGGGGTGAAGAAGTGGGATTGAAACTAGTGAAATGAATCACATAGCGTCAATCATCACTTTCGGGGCTTGCACCCGGTAACCAGGACTTCCCGAGAGGTCACCCATCCCAGAACTCCTCTGGCTCAAGAGCGCTTAACTGTGGAGTTTTCCCCACAATCAAGCCCACTTAGCTTGCTACCCCATTTGCAAAACCTTAGAAACTATTGTGCCTCATGAGCCATTCAAGAAGAGATCCCTTTACTCTTAGTATTTTAAGTATGAGGGGTTTCCGCAGTGCATTATATTAGATATCATTTTTGGAATTTAGTCATTCATCTATGACCATTTCCATGAGAAGTAGTCGTAACTGACTAGTTTCTAATGATTTTTGAATAGTCCACTTAGCACTCATTGCATCGGGTGATGCTCACAGGGGTGAAGAAGTGGGATTGAAACTAGTGAAATGAATCACATAGCGTCAATCATCACTTCCGGGGCTTGCACCCGGTTCGGGGCTTGCACCGGTAACCCGGAGACTAGAGACTTCACCCATCCCCCGAACTCCTCCCTAGCTCCGGCAAGCAGCGCGGGTTTCCCACAATCAAGCCCACTTAGCTTGCTACCCCATTTGCAAAACCTTAGCAACTATTGTGCCTCATGAACCATTCAGGAAGAGATCCCTTTACTCTTAGTATTTTAAGTATGAGGGGTTTCCGCAGTGCATTATATTAGATATCATTTTTGGGATTCAACTGCGTTAATTTAGTCATTCATCTATGACCATTTCCATGAGAGGTAGTCGTAATTGACTAATTTCTCATGATTACCGGAAAAATAGTCATAGCACTCATTGCGTAGGGCCAGTGCTCACGAAGTCGGTGGGATTAGTGGTAAATGAATCACATAGCGTCAATCATCACTTTCAGGGCTTGCACCGGTAACTAGAACTTCCCAGGAGGTCACCCATCCCAGAACTCCTTTGGCTCAAATGCGCTTAACTGTGGAGTTTTCCCCACAATCAAGCCCACTTAGCTTGCTACCCCATTTGCAAAACCTTAGCAAATATTGTGCCTCGTGAACCATTCAAGAAGAGATCCATTTACTCTTAGTATTTTAAGTATGAGGGGTTTCCGCAGTGAATTATATTAGATATCATTTTTGGGATTCAACTACGTTAATTTAGTCATTCATCTATGACCATTTCCATGAAAGGTAGTCGTAACTGACTAATTTCTCATGATTTTTGGATACTCCACTTAGCACTCATTGCATCTGGTGATGCTCACAATGGTGAAGAAGTGGGACTGAAACTAGTGAAATGAATCACATAGCGTCAATCATCACTTTTGGGGCTTGCACCCGGTAACCAGGACTTCCTGAGAGGTCACCCATCCCAGAACTCCTCTGGCTCAAGCGCGCTTAACTGTGGAGTTTTCCCCACAATCAAGCCCACTTAGCTTGCTACCCCATTTGCAAAACCTTAGCAACTATTGTTCTTCATGAACCATTCAAGAAGAGATCCATTTACTCTTAGTATTTTAAGTATGAGGGGTTTCCGCAGTGCATTATATTATATATCATTTTTGGGATTCAACTGTGTTAATTTAGTCATTCATCTATGACCATTTCTATGAGAGGTAGTCGTAACTGGCTACTTTCTCATGATTTTTGAATAGTCCACTTAGCACTCATTGCATCGGGTGATGCTCACACGAGGAATGCAGAGTAAATCTCATGAAATAACATATTCTCTCCCTTGACACTCTCTGCATTTGACTTTGGCACCTTGGAGCCATAACCTCTCCCTTAGCACTATCTCCTTGCGACTATAGGATTCCAACTTCTCCCATAGGCTTATGTGCATGCAACTATGGCTAAAAGTGAGGAAAACCATAAATCCTTCAGCTCATGACCTTTTTTAAGTATTGCATCCTCTTATCTAGCCTTTGTACATGAATCCAAACCTCTGACATAGCCTTTGAGACCTTTGCAAGTAGATCAAACAAGCCTCCAAAGTGTCACTGCCAAGTTGACCTAGAAGGACCAACAAACAAGGTTGGAAAGTATGCCAACAAGTCCTCCACTCTCCATCAGACCTATAAACAAGCTACAAAATATATGAAGCACCTCTAAAATCTCTGTAGCACATCATCAAGACATCACGTCACTACAAAAAGTCATGCTCATATGCATATACATGAAGAGATAATGAATACCTAGTTGAAACTCAACTAGTCTACCATGAATGATCTCCACCACATGTAGATATACATGATAAACATGTAGCAACACCATCATCATAATGATTTTTCCATCAATGTACATGCCAACACATTTCAACTCCTCCATGACCAACATGCTACCATCAATCCATCAATGCAATCACATGATCCCATGTCAAAAAGTGTGTCATCATCAATACAAACACATACCGACACACACCATGGTTCATCAATGTGAAACCTGAGGTTGACATAAGTGTATGACCTCAAGAGTTGACATCAATGCAAACAAAAACATCTCACTGTCAATACATCGTGCCAACAAATAGGACATCAATCACACAAGATCATGACCATGACCTTGTTGACATCAATGGCAACAAACTTCCCCTTTGGCATTGATGTCAACCTCATCAACATGTGAGGATGTTATCCATACACCCAAATTATCTCCTCCTTTGACATCAATGGAAAAGGGTAGGAAACAATATTTGAAGTACATATTGGGGCATACATCTCTACATAGCTGAAATATAATTCAACAATGACTATCCATGTCTCCATTTAAACAAAAATAAACACACACACACAGATATATATATATATATATATATATATATATATCATCCAGAGTAGAATACCAACCAACAACTACTAGCAACAAGCATAAATATTCCTACATAAGGCATCCATAATCAACACAATGACAACTATGAGTCAGCCACACACAATATCCCCCATGACTACATAGCAAAAAATACCAAACATATCATCACATGAGGCCAAGAACCACACTATCATAGCATAATATGAGGCATAGAATGAACACCTCCTCCAAGTGGATCGCAATGCCAACAATTCATGGCTGAAATAACAAGAGAAAATAGTACTCCCCCTGAACACGTGTAATCACCAAGATATAAAGCTACCAATTATTGGGTTGAAATTTCTGCTTCCACTGCAAACAATGCTTACATTGATAAATAGGAGCACCATATGGATTGAGACTCCACATGACCATGGCTCAAGTGACATATAAATTGATAAATACATGGTTGTAACAATGATACAATAGACCTCATACATAACTCATATGACCATTACATGACCTCGTGACTCATGGCTATAACACCCAAAATATAGTACAACATAATTACATGGCTCCATGAGCATTTTACATGATTTATCAATGAATTATATGGCTGTTGTGGTAGTGTATTTGGCGCATGGGTGTACGAAATACACTTTTTTTAGTAGGGAGGTTGCTTATCTACATAAGATTCATAGTTTAAAATGGTTTGTCAAACGGTAGTGGAACAAGTTCAACATGTAATAAGTTAAGTTAGAAAGGAAACATAGCATGCTACATAAACAATAAAACAAAAACAAAACAACATGCACAAGATACACGATCAATAGGGAAAACACAATAATAACTAAAAAATGGAGAGCTTCTCCCTTTATTAGGTGCTAGTGGTAGTAGAAAATAGAATGCTAACTCTCTTGTAGTGGATCCTTCGAGCTACAGAGCTCCAATATCCAAGACAACGGGGTCTCTTCCCCTCAATTTTCCAGCAAGCCTCTCTTCCCTCTCAAAGGATGTTAGATCGACGAACATGTGGTGAACTCCTCTCTCTTAGACTGAGATGTTGAGTGGTCAACAACTGAGTCCTTCCAATCCTCCTCTCGCTAGACAACACAAGCTGGTTTTCTATGGAGCAATTTGGCCAGCATAACAATGTGTCTCCCATTCTTCTTCCCAATGCTGGCTTTTATAGACCATTTTCAAAATTTCCCTCCTTCTCTTAGACCGAGGTGGATGGTGACACAAGAGTGGAGGTATGATTCCTTTGTGTGTTTCATTAAGGTCTCAAGGTGGCTCAAAGGTGACTATACTTGGTTAGGTTGAGTGGGAATCTTTTTAACCAAGTGTGCCAAGTGGTCCCGGATAGTGACATTACGCCATCCCCAAGACCATGCGACTATCAAAGGGATATTCATGCGGTGCACGACTATGAAAGAAAAGTCCGCACTATGCGAAAAGAGCTTGTGTTTCATGTGCATGGTCCATAAATTTTTTTTTTGGACCTTACCAAGAATTAAATTTTTGGCTCTTCCTAATGTATTTCTTCTCCAGAAATATTTATCTGCACCTTTTGCTTGAAATTTTCTAATGTATTTTCCTGTACGATTTTCTAGTGTTAAAAATCCCCCCCTGATGTATGAGGTCTAGGAATAACTTTATAGTCGAAATACATTATGGTTTCTTTTATGTGCGATCCATTTGAGAGAGAGAGAGAGAGAGAGTAACTTGCTTTGGAACTGAGTTTAGAGACCCCTTTCCTTTAGTAAAAAAGACACCATGCTCTGTTGGAAACCCGCAAGAGATAGAATGAATAAAATATTTCTGCGAGTCGGGCATGCCCCATGCTCGTGATGTTTTGACTAGTTATGCTTATCTCACAGATAGTGGTTTTTTTTATGCCACTTTTGGTAGTGACCTGTTGCTAGTTAATGACGACAGTTGCTGACGCCTTCGGGGGAATTTTTATTTTTAATAAGGTTAAATGTGGTGCCTACAGGCATAATCTTGGAATGGAACATTTTTTTAGAACAAGTGCTCATTGTATTCATGGGTCTTTCACTTTTGGGGACCTTTCCATGTAAGAATTTTTGAAAGGGATGCTTATGAATTCATGGATCTTCGACGAATTCTGACAGAGTACAATGGTTATGAAGCATGATACCATCTTGACATGAAAGCTTATCTTGAAGTCGAATTTCAATAGGATCGATGACATCAATGGGCAATGATGATTCCCATAATGCCATTCGGGGATGCCCCTATTGAGGTGAGGAGTCATCCAAGGTTCCACCTCCTTCTTGGAAAATGTTTGTTGTAGTCGACAAGAAGGAAGAATCAACCAACCGAAATTAGTATTGATGCAAGGGACCATGGTTTATGATGTAGCAGGCTTCGTGTGATGGGTTAACTAGGAATGATGATGAGAAATGGTTATAAATGAGGATGGTAGTTAAGTGGCTCGAGGTCAGAGCTGTAAATGCGAGTGGCAACAATCATAACAATTTCTGGTGAGACATCCCTGGGGTCAGTAGGACATCCAGGGTGGGCGTATGGTTGTTATGAGTGTCATGGTTGGGTGTGGTAAAATAATTCATAGCTCCGACCAAGGCTGGATAGGGACTTCTGCCAGGTGAGAAATGTAAATGGATGGGTGGGAGTGCTCTCTTAAAATATCTTTGTACACTTTCCAAAAGAATATAAAATGGGTTTGGATGTACAAGCACAGAGACAGGTGCCCCTATAAACATGAAATAATCCTTCACCATGGTGTGAGGAATGTTTTTTTAATGAGGGTGGGGTCCCCATTGGTTGGTCTCGGTGCGAGGGTGATGAAGCAGATGAGAAATGTCGCAGATGGGCTATGCTGGTGAGGGTGTGATAGGAAAAGTGTGAGACGCGGTGGTGTGTTTTTCCAATCTTCTTATGAGAATGGTAGCTCGGGAAAGGGGTTTTAACATGACATGGGTAAAAATTGACTTGATGTATGATGGATGAATGAACATGAAGTGCTTCTCGGGCTTGGGGTTTTATGGCCATGGTTCCAGACCTTTAGTGTATGGTCTACATGAGTGATGGATGCCATGGAGGGTAAGGCTTTACAGCTGCAAGGGTGTTTATCATGTACAAGGTGGGGTTATGATAAACATGGTCGATTGACTGAAACCTATGGTCGATTTCTTTGAAGAAATGATGTCAAGATATGCAAAGCTTCTTAGGGGGCCTATCATGATAGGGGTATAATGATACCTATTCTTGTACCTTTGTTGGTTGGGACATACGGTGATTTGGCATGTTTGTAATACTTGCAACCAATACCCCAAGTAAAAGCATATTTTTCATACATACATATTTGAAACAATTTGAATGAAAAGCAATAAGAGAGGTCATACCCGTTGTGCCTGGAAATGAATTTTTCTGGGGCATGGATTTATGGGGTCTATTTTGAACATGATGAAGCACTGATCACTGTGTTTCTTGCGGTTTTGCGATCGGGTACTCTAAGCTCCAGTTATGGTTTGTCGAATAATGAGAAAAAAGTGATATATGGGCCAATATGGCTCATTTCAACCCATTTGTCTCTTTTCAGGGTCTGAGGTCAGAGTTGAGCCCCTGTTCCCAATATTTTCTTGTCGTTGCATTCAGCCTGAGTACCCGGGATTCGAGCCGTCATTGTCAGGTAGGACCTTAAACGTCCTGCTTTTCATTTTTGTCATTTTCTTGAAAAGGGGGTCCGTACAAATATGGATTTGTATGGACTTTATACCCATTGCAATCCTCACACATAAGGTAACTTTTGTGCGAGGCCCTCGCGGTCGGGAAAAATTATGCAAGAATAGGAGAATTTTGTCGTACCAAGGGTCCTCGGCCGTCATTAAGAATACATGTTCGTCTGGTAGTGTGTCGTTAACTGGGGACCTTTGAGTCAAACGTGGAATTTCAGTGATGAATTGAGCTAATATTAATGCTTTTTTTCTCTTGGGGGAGCTAAAATGTAGGTTGAATTCCTGTAGTATGAATACCCATCGAGGTTAATTATGGTTCGTCATGTGGTGGGTTAGCAGATATCTCATGGGATTGATAGTTTCTATGACTATTGTAGTCCTTAGGATGATGGAATGCAGAGGTTTTTGTAATGTGTGTACTAGGTTTGGGCAGTTTTGTCTTCTGGTTCATATTTTAAAGCAGGGCCAGATATGTTGTTAATGATGTAATAGATTACGTGCTCTTTATTATCTAGTCTGCCTTGGACTAACACCCCACCAATGGCTGTTTTTGATGCCGACAGATATAAGGTGTAGCCGCTTTCGTAATTGGGTGGGCTGATCAAAGGGGTTGAAGACAATTTGTCTTTCAGTGCCTCAAACAAATTTTGAGCTTGATCATCCCATTTGAACGGAATTTCCTAACGGAGTAGGTGTAGGAAACCTTGTGCACAAGTGGCATAGTCGGGGACAAAGTGTCGTAAGAAGTTGGCTTTCTCCTGCAGGCTTTGAATTTTCTTAAGAGTTTTAGGTGGTGGTACTTCTTTATTGCCTGGATCTTGAGGGGGTCAAATCTAATCCCTTGTTAGGATATGATGAATCCTAATAGTCCGCCTACATTAATGTAGAAAACACACTTAAGGGGGTCGAAGCATAGATTGTAGTGTCATCACCGTTGGAATACCAAACGTAAGTCCTCTCAATGGTCACCTCATTTCTTGGATCGTACTGTGAGGTATTTGAAGTAAGCTAAGATGAGGTGAGCCAGATTGTGGAATATATAATTCATGACCTGCTGGAAGGTGGCTCCAACATTTTTAATACTAAAAGGCATCAACTAATGTACAAACATGCCCCAAGGGTTAGTGAATATCGTCTTGTACCGATCCGTATGTCAGATTTGAATTTGATTGTACCCTGAGAATCCGTCCATGAAGGATAAGGCCTCATGATCAGTGCAAGCATCAATGACTTGGTCGATAAATAAGGTAGGGTAGTTGGCCTTGGGACAAGCTTTGTTTAAATCTCAAAAATCGGTGCAGACTCGGATGGTGCCTTGTTTTTTCATGAAGGTTACAAGGTTGGAAACTCATGCTCTGTAAGTGATTGGGTAGATGAACCCCGCTTTTTGAATCTTTCAATCTCTTGCTTGATTGATTCTGCCTTGGATGGGTGTAATTGACATTGCTTTTGGTGGACTGGTGATACATTAGGCCAAGTGTCAATGATCAAGTGCTCAATGTTAAGCTAAAAAATTGAAGTGCTCAAAATCATTAAGAACTTGAAAAGCTGCAAATTTCTCGTCGCTAGGAATCGAGCACAATTCATTTCATCAAAAATCGACTCCGTACGTGAAAGTTAGAGCTTGTTTTTCATTTTCCTAAACAACTAATTTTTTTGCAAAAGTGACAAAATGGTGACATGGAAGCCTAGTCAGCAAAAAAGAATCTTCTGGAAATATTCCTTCAATTTTTCCCAATGACACCATGACAAGAGTCACTTCATGGTTGGCTGTTGAGTTGGGTGATTTGTCACGTTTTTACTGGTTGTGGGATGAGCTAATGGGAAGAGAACACATGGCAAGCCCGGAGGGAACCATGTGCCCCCCTCTCAAAGGCCGAAATTTTTGGATAAGTGCAAAAGTCAAATTTTATCTATATGGTGCAAAATTTTTATACGGAGGATAGGTGGAGGTCGGGTCAACCCTGCGACCTCCCCCACACAAGAAACATGACTTACCACTGCACCCCCACTTTGGATCTTAATATGTATGGGCTTTGACATGTATTTATGGTAAAATAAGGTTTCCAAAAGGGGTAAGCAGGGCCAAACCCTTACCACAGGACCTCACCCCAATGACCACGACGAAGGGCTAAACCAAGTGGCGAAGTTTAAGTTTTAAAATGGGTTATTTAACCCTTAATCAATGTTTATTTGCGCTAATCCTTATTTTTAATGCGGATTTGATTAAGAGCGCATTTTGCGCTAAACCATGGCTTATTATTAATTAAACCTCACTTATCATTTAATTAAATCGTGCTTATCTTAGTGGTGGAGTTGGTGGAGTCCGCCATTTCTGGCAGAACTCCAAAATTGTCGACGCTAATTGGAATTCTCTCCAAATTTGGTGGGGTTTCCTACGCCAGAATTGAATGAGCCATAAATTTGGCATATTTCAACCAAATTAGGCTCATAAAGAGTCTAACCTAGATGATTTGGACATTTTGAGCATGTTGGAGTATGTTTCAGGAGCATTAGAGGATTGTAAACAACATTTTTTTTTTCCATTTTGAGCTAATACAGAGGCCCAAACCATGGAAGCTCGACCAAGGAGATGTAGCCTAGGAGGGGTGAACTCCTTCATCAAAACACTGTGTTAATGGATCATCTAATGGTTTTTTGTACATTTTATTGTTGTTGTTAAACATTTTGTTTTAATGTTAATATGCTCATGAATTTAACATAAAACTCAATACATTAACATGTTTAACACTCAAAAGCACCTCAAGAAACCTATGCACATGAAGAAAATGATCAACAACTTATTTATAATTCTGAAGTTGAAATTAGCACATACAAACTAACATTCAAATTCAAATCAAGGTGGTATCAGATCAAGGTTATTTGCTTGAATTTTTTTCATGTAGGGTTTTAATTGTTGCAAATTTGTGATGCTTACAAGGTTAAAGTTGCACAGAGGAGAAAGGAAACTATTGTTTTCTAGTCCTGAGATTAGGACCAAAAGAAGGAGAGCCACAAGGCCATCATCTCCGCCCAAATTTTCATTCACAACTGCACTTTAAGCACCTCCAGTTTTATTTCTAGCTGAGATTGAAGAGGTACAAGTTGCACCAGAAGCTGGGCTTGAATCCATAGCCATCATATCAGGTGTAGGAGAGAGTGAATGTCTTTCAGAATAGGAAGCATACAAGAAGGCTTTCTATGACCTAACTGAAAGGGTTAGGATCATCTTTGAAGAGATGAGCACTAGGATGGTTGGAGAGAATTCTAAGTCTCCACATGGATAGGGAACCTTAGAAGACAAAAAGGATGAAGAGAAGGATTCAAAGCGTAGTGGAGGAAATCCTCCTTCATCGCCACCATCTTCATCATCATCCTTATCATCACCATCAACCTCATCTTCCACTTCCATAGAAAAAACCACCCATAATCACTCAAAAACCCCAAAAGGAAAACTCCCTTACTCAAACTTGATGTCTAATTTGAGCTTCCAATGTATAATGGTGAAGTGAATGTAGAGAAGTTGGATAATTGGATTCATCAAGTGGAGGTTTATTTCAGAATTCAAAACCTTCAAGAAGATGACATAAAGATTCAATTGGCTTCCTTGATGATGGAGGGATAAACACTTGTATGGTGGGAACCAAGGACTCAAGAAGAGATTAAAAACCATGGTAAGATCTCAATGTCTTGGTCAATTTTATTTCTTCCATTAAAAGGAAATTCTATCCTCTAGCTTACATGCAAAAATCAATTATGGACTCGGAATATTTTAGACAATTGAAAGGGAAAAGTGTGCAAGATTATACTCATGATTTTAGGAGAAGAGCTCTTATTTTGGGTGTCAATTTTTATTCTCAAGAAACTTTGTTAAAGTATATTGGGGGTTTTCACAATTACCTTAGACATACTATTCTCATGTTCAATCCCACAAACTTAGATGAGGTTTGCGTTCAAGCCACACATCTAGAAGCAAGAGGCAAACCGAGTGTAGATGAGAAAAGTGATAGTTTCCTTGAGTATGAGGGTGAAGGAAAGGGCAAGTTTAATGGAAGAGGAAAGGGAAATAGCTCTATCAAAAAAGAGAAAGATAAACTCACATGTAAACATTGTTTGAACAATTTTCGTGATGAAGCCCATTGTTGGAAACTCCATCCAGAGTTGAAGCCAAACAAGCTAAAAGCCAAAGAGAAGGGGAAAACTGTTACAATAATTGAACATGACTTAGGTTCAGATTCCAGAGATGAAACCAAGATTACAACAATGGGTTCGAAAGGTAAGAACATAGCAAGCACTAGTTCTTCAAGTTTTTCAAATGTAACTCAAGTTGAAGATACAAGAATTGAACTCTTTCATATTATAGTCATTTCTAAACATACCAAGATACACACACTATTTGATAGTGGTCCTCAAGCTAATTTTATTTCTGAAGACTTAGTTAAGGAGCTAAACCTTGAAACTATTATACATCCAAGACCTTATCCTTTAGTTTGGATATGAAAGAATGCAAAATTTACGGTAACAAGGAAGTGCATTCTAAGGTTTGCAATAAATTCAAACTTTCTTGACGAAGTTGAACTTGATGTAGTGTCACTTGATATTTCAGGTATTATTTTGGGAAGTCCTTATCTTTATGATAGGAAAGTAATATTTCAACACCATGAGAATAAGTATCACTTGTTTAAATATGGAATCGATTACATAGTTAGAGCGCATAAGAAGAAGAGAATTTTTTCTCTTATACATGTAGGATAATGAAGATAATAGTGAATCGAAGTCAAAATTTGATTTTTTTAATGATCAAGCATATAGATTTTTTGAATGAGACCTTTCAAAAAGATGCATCAAATGAACTAGTTGATTTCATTGAATTTTCTTATGCTTGTAATAAGATGTTTTAGGAATCTAACAAGTTGCCTTTGAAAGAAGGTAAACAAGATGTGAAAGATTTGCAACAGTCAACATTAGTGTTGAGCAGTGCCGGAAACAAGATTATGGTGCAAGAGAGAGCAAACGTCAAAGAGGAAGCACCAAAGAAATTTGACAAAGAAGGCATAGGTTCCAAAATTTCTTGTTTTTGGTTTTGAAAAGGTACATGGTAATGGCGAAAATGCTTGGTCAAAATTCGACGCAAGTCAATATAAGAATCGCCATGATGATAGTGTTCGAGGTGACACAATTCTCAAGTTTCCTTTGATTGACGACCGAGGTGGAAACAAGTTTTTTCTGCAAGGGCAACTTGTTTTTCTGAAAATTCAGGGAAATTGCAGCATGACAATGTCTACAACAGTAAGAGAGGGTCTCAAGAGTCAAGGAAAAAGATTACTTTTTTTAAAAGCTCAAATTGATGAAAATGGGAAAATTTCAGTGGATTGAGACTGGAAAGGTGAGGTAATTGTACCCTCATCCACATGTTCAGTAATCAAAGAGCTTATGGGGTCCAAAAGGCTTCTAGTGGGGATGAATGATTAGGTTATCAGTGTTAATCTAAAAAATGGAAGTGATCATAATCATTCAAAGCCTACATGACTGCTAATTTCTCATCTCCAGGAATCCGACACAATTCATTTCATCGAAAACCGACTCCGTATGTGAAAGTTAGAGCCTGTTGTTTGTTTTCCTAAAAAACTAAATTTTTTATAGAAGTGACATAATGGTGACATGTCAGCCTAGTAAGAAAAAGGTAATATTATGGGATATTCCTTCAATTTTTCCCAATGACACCATGACAAGTGTCACTTCATGGTTGGTTGTTGAGTTGGGTGATTTGTCACGTTTTTACTGGTTGTGGGATGAGCCAATGGGAAGTGGACACGTGGCAAGCCCGAAGGCCACCAAGTCCCCCTCCCCCCCCCCCCTTAAAGGTCGAAATTTTTGGTTAAGTGCAAAGGTCAAATTTTATTTATATCATGCATAATTTTTATACGGAGGACGGGTGGAGGTTGGGTTCGACCTCGCGACCTCCCCTACACAAAAAACATTACTTACTGCCACACCTACACTTTGGATATTAATATGTATGGGATTTGACATTTATTTAAGGTTAACTAAGGTTTTCGACGGGGGTAAGTGGGGCCAGGCCCTTACCACGGGACCTCACCCCAACGACCACGACAGAGGGCTAAACCAAGCGACAAAGTTTAAGTTTTAAAGTGGGTTATTTAACCCTTAATCAATTTTTATTTGTGTTGATCCTTATTTTTAATGTGAATTTGGTTAAGAGCGTGTTTAGCACTAAACCATGGCTTATCATTAATTAAAAATCACTTATCAGTTAATTAAACCATGCTTATATTAGCGGTGGAGTTGGTGTAGTTTTCCATTTCTAACGGAACTCCAAAATTGTCGGCGCCAACTGGAGTTCTCTCCAGATTTGGTGGGGTTTCCTAGGCCAAAATTGAATGAGCCATAACTTTGGCACATTACGACCAAATTAGACTCAGAAAGAATCTATCCTAGATTATTTGGACATTCTGAGCATTTTGGAGCATGTTTCAGGAGTAGTAGAGGATTGTAAACATCATTTTTTACCATTTTGAGCTAATACTAGGCCTAAACCATGGAAGTTGGACCAAGGATATGTAGCCCATGAGGGGTGAATGCCTTCATCAAAACACTGTGTTAATGGATCATTTGATGGTTTGTTGTACATTTTATTGTTGTTGTTCAACATTTTGTTTTAATGTTAATATTCTCATGAATTTAACATAAAACTCAATACATTTACCTGTTTAACACTCAAAAACACCTCAAGAAACCTATGCACATGAAGCAAATGATCAAAAAATTATTTATAATTATGAAGATGAAATTAGCACAAAAAAACTAACATTCAGATTTATATCAGTAAATGTGGTGGTCTACGATGGTGGGGCTTAGCCCTGCCATTTCCAAATAACCCATGTGAAGATATCCCTGTACTCTTCTAATAAGTCTGTATAAGAGGCTACCTCATCTGGGTAGCAAGCTACCCCTAACGAGATTTATTTGGTTTTGCTTGGTTTTCTTGAAATATTCACCTAAATGGTTGGAAAAATATTCGACATATTCCCTTCTTCAAACGCATCTGGCACTGGGATAGGGTTTTTGAACCAATATAACTTCCCTGATGGAAGGAAGTCTTTAGATTCAATAGCATATATATCCTAGGTTTTTGGGCTACTAGGCACAAATATTTTTTTTTGAAGAAAAAACGAGCAGTGATGCATTGAGTCCCATGAACAATCAGGTTCTGTCATGGCCTCTAGAATATCTTCATAAGAGTGAAACAAGATTTCTAATGGGGAATTGGTTTGTGCAAGGCCGTGAGGAATTAGTTCGGGCCTAACAGTGCTGGTCGACAGACATGAATACGATTTTGTGGCTGATGTCGTTGAACTAGACGAGGTTGACAAGGTGCATACAGGTTGGGTTTGCACCGTTGAAGGTACTACTACCATTTTGGTAGTTACAACGGTCTCGAAACCAATAAAATATGAGCAGAAAACATGTGTCATGGTTCCCATGCATGATGAGATGAATCCTATATGGTGTTGTGTGTCGTCAACGTTCAATGGTGGAAGAATTTATGTTATGGTTGTTTGTTTGAGAGAAAATTTGTTCTCTTTTGGCAACGTACTAAGGGTATGCACACCTTCCTTCACTTGGAAGTTGCGTTGAATGCAGAGGTGCCGAAATATTTTCATCATGGGGCACATCTCTATTTCATGGTTATGGCTTGTGAAAATGGTGAATGGAGTAAAGGTACCTATTGAGTAGACGGTGTGAGAACCAACACTACTCTCTACGCCAGATGTGGATGCTTGGAGATGGTTGGGCATTGGTGCATTTTTGCGCTTCTGCCATCTCCGAGTCTTTAGTCTTGGGTGGTGTGGCCCCTTTGGAGAGGCCAGACTCAATGCTTCTCTTGATGCTCGTAACCTTGGGAGGTATTCACAATTCATAGTGTGGTGGAATTGTGAGCAAATCCTGTAATGATGGCCTACGATTGGTATGGTTGTGATCATGCAAAGACTGTCGATGATTTTCTTTAGTTCTTGACATTGAATGACCATGTGGTCCTTTCTATCACATAGAACACATCCTGATCTTGGGTGGTTCCATGCCCAACTAAGACGATTGGTTGCCTTAGCTCTTTCCTAGGGTTGTGGTGACAATGGGGGGAATGCATCATTGCGCCTCGCTGCCTAGGTTTGAAATCAAATACATCCGGATATTTTGTGACCAATGAGCGTATGGCATCTAACATTGGTCAAAATTGGGTAATGTATGTACAATGTTAAGCGCGATGGTTGTCTTGGAAAATAAGACAATATTGTTTCTCTTTGGTTTTTGACTCCCTTTAGGGTACCAAAGTAATTGGGCACCATTTGTGAAATGATCGTAAATCTGGGCATTGAGTGATAAAATGATTGCATGTGTCACACAATGCATAGGCTGGGATTATTCATGGAGGGTGGTTGGGGGCGATGATTTTCCCACTTATTGGAAGTTTTTCTGCCGATATGAAGATGATGGACTTGGTTTCCTCATTCTCTTGGGTTGTCAAACTTTCCACTGAGTCGTAATCTTATCTGCCTACTGCAGCGAGACGGGTTATGGCCTGGCATAAACAATTTAACGCTGAACGAAAGCGGGGGATGTAGGGACAACGAAGAAATGAGTGGTTATCTGAACACACTTGACATGAATATTGAAATGCTCGTAGGCTGTCATAGTACAACGGGACGACTAGGTACCATCTTTGAAATAACTCTAGAGCTGCACAACCAACAATAAAGTGATCGCATTCATCACAGAGTGCGCAAAGTTGGACTGGAGCTTGAGGATGACTGCAGGGAAGAGGTGGTCGTTCAGGTGACCGTCTCTCCTCTGACACATAGAACATGGTCCTTGCTACTTCCATCCTTTGAGTTGTAGTGTTGTTTGTGGATTCTGTGTTTGAGACAACTAAGTTGGGGTTTTCACTGATGAAGCGTCGCATCAAATCCAACATAGACCGGGATCGATAGATATGGGGACAACAATGCATGTGGTGGTTGCTCTGAAAAGTCTAACACGTATTTTTTCGATGCCAAACTAAGTTTCTTTGGGGAACTTGCGCGATTTGATACCAACGGTCAAACACCCTTAATTCGGGGCACTGCGTGACTAAGTGATCAGGGTCGTCACATAGTGCGCAAACTAGGACCTGTTGTATGGCCTCTATTTGTCGTCTCTGGGCCGTTGGGGTGACCATATATGAGAAATATGTAGGTTCCTCTCATACGTACAGTATGGTTTTGGGTTCACCCTTGTCCATTTGCATGGGTAGCACTGAGGGGTCCTCATGGTAAGATTGCTTTAGGGCTTGCAAGCCATTCCTATATCACGACATCTTTGGGAAGTGATGGGTATAATGCCCATAATGTTCACATATGGCACACACATGATTGGTGCGTAATACTTTACCTTGGTTGTTCATGGAATGTTCCTTTTTATGGGAATTCAAGGTCGCGCCATTTCTTTTGGTGTGTAAATGGGTTTCAATTATTCTAACTCTGGGAAAATATTAGTAGGATGACCTACGATATCGCACAATTCACAAGGTTTTAATGCCCTAGGTAACTTGGGGGTTTTGACTTTTTTGTTATTTTTCTTGGTCGTGTCAGCTGGCACTGCTACAGTTGTTTCATTAACTGCTATGAACTCTTGAGGGGCAATAAGGGTTATTCTTGTAGAGGTAAGCCTGGATTTCCCAACATGGTTGGGGGGACCAAATACAACACGGGTATTGAAAAATCCATATTCGGAATTTCATATTTTCCATGACATGTTTTGACACAAAACCAGGTGGGGGGTATAAAAATGGGGTTTGTGAAATGGAATATGGTAGGAATGTCGTGCCAGTGGACTCGACCTCTGTACTATTGGTTTCTATGTCTGGGATAGTTTCGGTGTTTGATGAGAGCATCATGCACACCAGTGCCCCTGTGCTTTCTAGGACTCCCTCTAGTATAATAGGGTCATCTCCTAAGAATGACCCTAGAATGGATGACAGTTTGAACCAGCCAGGGTCGAATTTTGTATATCGTGTCAGTGGTTTTGTGGTTGTGTCTAAGTATGGTAGCATGACATCGAGAGCAATCATGGGTTTCTTGTCGTAAAATGTGAGCTCGTCGATGGTGATGATCTAATCATCATGGGGAAACATCATTACCCTAAAGACAGAGGATGTGACTGCATTCATGGAATACATATAACTTCTCCCAAGGAGGATATTGTAGTCAAGTTGTGCATCTAAGACATAAGGTACCTATCAAGGGTAAATCTTATGCCAAACTTCTGATGCAAGCCAGTAGAAATGGAATGAAATGAAATCAAACACAGAGATAGGAAAACATCACCAGCTGCTTTAGATCAGGATCCAAAGAAATGTGCTTGTCATATTAAAAAAAACACCAATCAGGTATAACATTGCCTACAGCTTGAACATTCAGTCTGAATACATCAAATCTCAACCTATCTTACAATATTACACAGAGAACTTGTCTCAAGAGGAAAATGCTTGCATTTCTCTGATATCTCATCAACAACCTTACAATAATTTCCCCCTGCGTTTTATAGCAGAGGATGAACAAAAGATTGACTGAGGAGGTAGGTGAACACTAAATGTAACATTAAACACAGAAAATAATAGAGGACCGAAACCCATCCTATTTTAAATCTCTGCATTTATCTCTGATATGGCTTAGGTGCTCTGACTACAGTACTGTGTGGTACTATTGGTGAAATAACAAAAATAAAATAAGAAACAGTGAGGTCTGCCCTACTTGAGTCACCAATGCTTCTGATCATGTAGGACTGCTGTCGGGGAAGAAACTTTAGGAACACGATGTATAATAAAGACTGTATGGGCACTTTATCCTCTGATTGAACAAAAAACATTCTACTGCTGTAGAAAACCATGGTGGTACAATTTCCCATGCATTAAACTTCTGACTGACCTTTGGGTTTTCAAATTGGTGCTTTTCTTCTTAAACTGCTGCATTATGGATCCAAATCTGCAATCTTGAGCACTGAAAACTATAATCATAGGCTGGTCTTTCTACTGCTCCATAAATGTTTCGATTCTGCAAGATCCGGGCTTTAATGGCGTTGGATAGGGTTGCAGATTTTCAAAACCTGTCCTTTGATGAAATTTATACCTCCACCACCCTTCTTGACATTTCACTGGAGTACCAGCTCCCATCTCAGCTCTCTGTCTGCGCAACATGCCATTGAAGAGGTACGTATGCATCATGGTGGTTTTCCGCCTCTGATAACCCTGCAAAAACACGAAACCTGCGAGGAAAATCATGGAAGGGGGCAATGGATGTAGTGTGGATGGAGGAAATGGCCGTGCAATTGGTGACATGGCGGAAAAATGCAGAGGAAATGGTGAAAGACGCTCTGGTGGGTGGTTGGAGAAACACAGAGCAAATATCCGTGAAAAACGAATGAAAACATTAAAAAACACGAAATGAACCAATTATACGTAATGGAAAGGGAGAATGTACGGAGGGCACACGTGGAGATGATGTGGTGGGACCAGGAGACAGTGGAAAAGTCAACAGTGGAGGGACACATCTGGGTCGTTGATCGTGGCAGAGATCGACGGCGGAGGACGACGGACGGCGGGCCACAACCTGTGCTATCGCGTGTGTCCCTGTATTAACTGTTGTGCATCTTCGGCGGGTGATAGTCGTTGGATGGCCCGCCCCAGATCGGACGGTCCACGACAATTTCGCTGGGCATCCATGTCTGAACAATAACGCGCGATGGATGGAGTTAACGAGCGGGAACGACATTTTTGGAAACGTACAGGAGGACAGGTGTCAAGCGCTGAATGGAATCTCTGGTCGATGGAGAAATACCGCCAGTTCGCGGATGGTGGTGCGATGAAAACCACATGGTTTATGAACAGTGAAAGCGGGCGGGGACCACCGTGGCGGGCAGATTCCGCACCGTCAGATCTGTACAGATCGACGGACGAAAATGCGCCCGAAATGATTTGACTGCGGACCGTTAGATCTGGCTTTTAAACGGACGATGGAGATGCGGCGATGGGTGATGAATGGGGAAATCGACGGAGGTTGCGGGGGCGGCGATCGCCATCCATTCTGCGCAGATCGACGGTCAGGAACGTCCCTGATATGGATGGACTTTGAACCGTTGATTTCGCGGATCTAATTGAACGGCGGAGATGAAATATGGGGGACCACGGTGTACGGACATGAGAACTTGGAGCGACCCCCCGCAGTGAATAACAGCTGTTCGATCGAGTTTTCCCACATCCCGAGGGGTCAACTACGGGGGCACCATGGTTTGACCCTACGGACAGAGAAGAGCCTCCACAGGGGTAAGCGCTTTGGTCACGACAATAGGTTATATGGAGAGAAAAGGCGCGGGGCTAGTGGAGAAGGGGGCTTAGGCCTATTATAAGGTCGGAAGTGGGTTTTTAACCCATTTTGGTGGATTTTAAAGCTATGGGAGTGT
>CM076571.1:532570862-532748153 GCA_034641835.2 Pinus albicaulis | reverse complement strand
TTAGAATGTTTTGCTTAGTTGTTTAGTAAACTAAGGATTCATTTGCCTAGAATAACAAACAAATCAAAAAACATCCAAATATGTTTCCTTTTGTAAAAATGAAATTCAGAACTTATAACAAAGCTTGTTCAAAGATTTGCAAAGAGAAAACTAGATCTATTTATCAAAAAGGATGGATTTCGCAACCAAGTCAAACTCATCAAGAAGACAAAAAGACCAATGTGATCTGAGGTATTTTAAGGTTCTAAGCTTTGAGTCACTACGAAGACCAAGTGAAAACCAATCCAAGTATGCAAAACTTCTAGAAAATCACTCAAAACACAAATACTGTTGGAACTCACTCACAAGAGGTTTTTGACAGGAAAAATACAGATCTGGGCAGATATTAGAAATGCTAAATCAAATTAAACATAAACTGGAAGAAGAAATATGAAGTTTTTCAAAATTTTTAACAGGGTCCGCAGGCCCCAGAAGTAACAGGTGCGGTCTCACACTGGTTACTCAAGGAAATTGCGAAACTGCCCGCACTGTGTAGGAAAATAAAGTGTGGTCCCCAGAAAAGTTCAAGAAAAACACAAAAGACTTCAAAAGTTTTCAAATCAAAGTAAACCTAAGCTACCCAGGTGAGTATCCATCAATCAAAAACCAGAAAAATAATTTTCTCAAGTCAAAACAAAGGAAAACCAAAAAACAAGAATCCCTCCCCAGCGGAGTCGCCAATTTGTTGACCGGATAAATCAATCTTGTGGACAAGATCGATCTCCCTAGTACCAAAAGGTAATCTAGCAACAAACATCCAAACAAACCTATCTTTCTCTAGACATATGCGATTTACAAAAGAATACTATAAAGGTGTTAAGGTCTTACCGTAGATCCAATGCTTGTTCAAAGTAGTTGTCCTTCGGTCACTTGAAGGAGTTATCTTTAAATACCTGCAGTCACAAACAAGCAAACATTAAATAGCACCTGTATAGTAAATATTATAAATCATGCCAATCATGGTGATCAAGGAATCCATGAAATAAACAGTTAATTAACAGCTTATTGAGAAAAATGAATTCATTTGTATTAACTTTGAATAAAGAAAACCTTACAACTTTAGCCTTGATGTTGAAATACGATGCTTCTCCTGCCTGCCAGAATCTCCTCTACTCCTCGGTGTCTGCACTCTTTTCCAATCGAGACAGACAGAGGTACAGATCTTTTCTCACAAACTCTCATTAAATGAGTCTCAATCCCAACGACATCATTCTCAAACAATCTTTAAAAGTCACCTCTTGAGGCTTGCTCACTTTTATAGTGCAAAAGAGGAGGTTACAGTTCCAACTATGAAGGGATAAAGTCCTCCTTCAAAGGGATAAGCTCCTCACATCAAGGGGTTAGCTCCTTAAGACAAGGGATACATGAACCTGAAAAGAGCGGAACTGCTACTGCAAGATTACTTCCAGAGACTTCTAGAAATTACTGAAAGTGAGCTTTTTGAGTTTACTTGCGCCTTTTTAATCTTTTACAGGGGTCCGCACTCTTAACACAGAGAAAGTGTGTTCAGCTACATAGGAGTCATGAACATTAGGTGCGGGACCGCAGGTAAGACAAAGAGAAAGTGCGATACCAGAGTTTTAGAGACTTTTGAGAGCTTTTCTCTTATTTTTAAGGCTTGACATGAGGAATTTATGTGTTAGACTTGCAAAGGAGGAAGTATGACTGATAATGAGCTCATACAGATAACAGAATGTCAAGATGACAATTTTCAGTGCAACAAAACGTTAACTAAACACAATTAATAATCCCACCGGTTCATTGGTTGAGCGCATGGATCTCGGGCTATGGCCATATGGGGAGGGGGCTTGCCCACAAGGCTAGCCCCCTCCAGCCCTCGACTGCCGGGCACATAAACTTTAACATGATGTGGAAGCCTTAGTTGGTGAGAAACACCCAGTAGGAGAGCTGGCAAAGACGTTTGGTTGCCGGGCGGAAGGTTGTGGGTTCGACCCCCACTCCGCCATAATAATTTTACACAAAAGCATAACAAATTTCTCTGCCATACTTTTCAACTCTGCATCCAATTTGGAACCTCCGCCATAATAGTTAGAACACCCTCCAACTTTGGTTGACCCTGCCAAAAGTGGGTTGCAAACTTTAATATATATATATATATATATTAAAATAATACCACCATAACCTTTGTCCAAAAAATAATTCGACCCCAAAGGTTAGGAGATGGCCCACCAGAGAGGACATGTAGTGCCCTCGGGTTGGGTTGTACTCCAACGTTAAAAATATTTCAAATTCCAACCTAGGAAGAATATTGGAGGTCATTGGACAATTTCTCTCTTCACAAACCCATCCGACGAATCTAAAGATGACACTTGTCACAGTGCCACTCGCTGGAATCTGGAGAATATTCCCTGAAGTGCTGACTGTACCTTCCACATCATCATTGTACCTGTTATGCTCCTTTTTTGCATGTTTTTGAAAAAAAACAACATACAATGACTTAGTCATATGAGCTCAGATTTTGATGAAATGAGTTGCGCCGAAATCTTAGCGATGAACTCTATCCGGTTGTTCAGGTTCGAAGAAATTTTGAAAAATTTTCAATTTTTAGCTAAAACTTGAGCCTTAGATCATTCCTCCTCACTAGAAGCCTTTTGGACCCCAAAAGATACAATCAATTTTTCAGCAAGTGAGGGTACAACTCCCTCACTTTTCCAATCTACAACCATTATGCCTTTGAAGGATTCTTACATTTGAGTCCAACTCTAAGGTATTCAACATTCCCTCTTCTTGAAGTTCGGATTCTTCTGTCAAGTATGAGATCTTGCTGGAGTTCATCAACATATTCTGGTGAGAAATAATCTATTGATGGAAGCTGAACATGCTCTCCTTGATAATTAATCAAAGGAGGCTCAAACAATCTCAAATTCTCAACATTAATGACAGGAATAAATTTGCATATAAGGAGGAAAATCTAGCTTGAATGCATTTGTACCAATCTTTCCAGAATTTTAAAGGGACTATAACGGATTGGTTTGAGCTTTTTACCTTCCCCTTTCAATCTTTCCCTGCTTATGTACAACCAGACTTCATCACCAAATTTGAATTTTTGATCAACCCGATGTTTTTCATGCCTTTCCTTGTAGCTGCTTTGACTCTTTTCAAGTTGCTCTTGCACTGTGTGATGTACCAACTGAATTTTCTCAATGAAATTTCTTGCTTTATCTATGTCACTATGTCCGTCTATAGCAACATCTTTCTCAAAGATAAATTCCAATGGCGATATTGGAAAGTAACCAAAACATGCCTCAAATGGCGATGTATTTGTGGAACAATGTTTTGCTTGGTTATATGCATGTTGTATGTAGTGTAACTGTTCATCCCACAACTTGGGATGCTTGCTGCCATAGCCTCTTAGAATATGAATAACAGTTCTATTTACCACCTTTGTATGACCATCTGTTTGTGGATGAAATGTTGTACTTTTCTTCAACTTTGTATCCATCATGACTCATAATTTTGACCAAAAATTCCCTACAAATCGAGAATTTTGATCACTTACAATAGAAGTAGGAAGACCAAAATGGATCCATACATTTTGAAATAAAAGATTTGCATTTTTTTTAGTTATAATAGTTTTCTTACATGCCATCGAAATACACATTTTTCTGAACCTATCTACCACAACATACAAATAATCATGACCTTTCCTTGACATAGGAAGGCCTCCTACAAAATCCATTGAGATGCTCTCCCAAGAATGAGAAGGAACTGGAAGTGGTGTGTGAAAATCAAGCTTCCTATTTCTAGGCTTACTTGTTGGACATAAAGAACATCCTATAATAAAACGAGAAACACTTTCATTCATGCATGGGTAATAACAATACCTTTGAAGATGCGCTACTATCTTGCCTACGCCGAAATGTCCTGCAATAATTGATGATATTGCCTCCATTTTTATATTGTTTCTTTATCCTTGTGCTGCACATAACTTGCCCAAGTGATACAACAAGTAGTTATGCACATGATAATCTAACTCTTCACTTTTGTTTCCCTTATTCAAGTTCTCATACACATTTTGAAAATCACTAGAATTCACATACTGTTCAATGTAACTTTCATGCATAATAGAATTGTGCCTGAGAATAATAGTTGAATTTACAATAGGCCTAGAGAGCATATCAACTACCTTATTGTAGATTCCTTTTTTTTACTTGATAACCAAGTGAAATTGTTGTAGAAAAACTAGCCACCTGAAATATCTTGATTGCTGCAACTTTGACTGTGATTGTAAGTACTGCAATGGATGATGGTCGGTATGGATAATTGTCTCTTTCCCCATCAATTAATGCTTCAATTTCTTTAAACTTTGTAAAAATGCATAAAATTCTTTATCATAGGTAGGATATTTAGTCACAACTCCATTAAAATTTTCAGAATGAAATGAGATAGGCTTACCATGCTGGATGAGTACTGCTCCCATAGCATAATCACTTGCATCTATTTGGATCTCAAATGGATGTCTTAGATCTGTAATTGCTAGAACCGGTGTTGAACTTATATTTTTCTTTAAAGCATCAAATGTATTTTGCTTCAAATCTCCCCAATGGAATACTTTCTTTATGCTTGTCAATGCATGTAATGGTGTTGCAATGGAAGAAAAATTAGCAATGAATTTCATCCAATATTGTGCTGCCCCTAAAAAGCTTCTTACCTCGGTAACTATATTGGGCTTGGACCAATCCAAAATGACCTCAAATTTGGAAGGATCAATCTTCAACTCACCTCCTCCAACAATGTGTCCCAAGTATACCAGTGAAGTCTTACCAAATTCGCACTTTGAATGTTAAGAAACAATTTATATTTTCTCAAAACATCAAGTACCTTGTTCACATGCATGACACGTTCTTCTCTTGATTTGTTGAATATTACTATGTCATCTAAGTAAAAAATGACAAATTCATCTAGAAATGGTCTAAGTAAATCATTCACTACTCTCATGAAAGTAGCTAGTGCATTTGCTAAGCCAAATGGCATAACTAACAACTCACACAATCCTTATCTAGTCTTGAAAGAAGCTTTCCAAATGTCTTCTTCAACTATCCTAACTTGATGATAACCACTTCTCAAATCTAACTTAGTGAAATACTTTCCATTTTTTAACGGATCAAGCAAATCATCAATGCGTGGGAGTGGGCAGCGATTCTTTACTGTGATTTTTTTCAATGCACGGAAATCGATACACATGAACCAAGTCCCGTCCTTCTTTGGAACCAAAAATATTGGAGAGCCACATGCCGAAGTAGATGGGCATATGATACCTTTATTCAAAAACTCTTGGATTTGCTTCTTGATTTACAAACTTTCCATAATTGACATGCGATACATACCAATATTTGGAAGTGGAACATCCTACTGCAGCTGAATCTCATGTTGAATTCCCCTCTTGGGTGGTAAACCCTTTGGTTCTTGAAACCACCACAAAAAAATCAGATTTCAATTTTTCATCACATCCATAAAAATATTCACAGTTAACATCTTCCTTTTTCTTGATCATAATAAGCACAAAATGTTTACTTGCATTTAGTAGCCTCTTCATTTGCCCTTCATTAACTAAAGAGTTATTGAGTTTCTTGCGATGAGATCTCACATTATACTCCACTCCATATTTGATCAAATGATATTTTTTTCTCATGGTGGTAAAATACCATGATCCTGTCATACAAATATGGACTACTCAAGATAATCCCTGAAATGTCAAGCAGAACCACATCTAACTCAAATTCATTGACAAAGTTTGCAATAACAGCAAATCTAAAAATAGATTTCCTTGTCACCTGTAAATTGGCATTATTAAATATCCAACCCAAAGGGTATGGCTTATGATGAGTTACAATTTCAAGGTTTATTTTTTTAAATAAGTCTTTTGAAATCAATTTTTCTTGTGACCCTATATCAAACAATGCATCAATCTTTGTATGATTATAAATTACTCTAACATGGAATAATTCTATCCTTGTATCTTCATTTGGAGTGTTGTTGTGACTGTTTGAGGAACTAGAACTTGCTATGGCTTCCTTTCCTTTGTTACCCATGGCAACTATCTTGGTTTCATCTCCTTAATCGGATCCAAGATATTTTTGTGTAGTGGCAGTCATCCTTTATTTCACTTTGTTATTTAGTTTATTTGGTCTTAATTTAGGATGTAGTTTCCAAGAGTGGGCTTCATTATGCCCCTCTTTGGAACAATGTTTGCATGTAATTTTATCCCCTTATTTCTTAACACTTGCATTCTTCGTTCCCTTCCATTTTCCTTATTTCTCTTTTCCCTTACCCTTGAATGGCCTATTCTTACTACCCTCTTCAGAAATGTTTTTACCCCTTGCTTCAAGATGTGTGGCTTGCACAAATACTTCATCTAAGTTATTTGGGTTAAGCATAAGGATAGTGTGTTTTAAGTAGGAATGTAGACCTCCTATATACTTCAAGAGTGTATCTTGTGAATTTAAGTCTACTCTAAGTAATAAATCCCTTTTCCTAAACTCTTGTGTATACTCTTGGACACTTTGACCTTTGAGCTGTCTAAATTTTTTCCAAATCATTATTTCTTTCTGCATATATGCTAATGGATAAAATTGTCTTTTAATGAAAGAAATTAATTCCACCCAAGAAATGGAAATCTTACCATGGATTCACATTTCCTCTTGTGTCTTTTCCTCCCACCAAACTAGTGTTTCTCTTTCTAACCTTAATGAAGCGAACTGGATTTTGATATCGTCTTCTTGTAGATTCTGAATTCTGCAGTAAACTTCCAATTGACGAATCCAATTGTCTTGTCTTTCAGAATTAACTTATCCATTATATGTAGAAAGTTCAAATTTGTTGTCCAACTTGAGTAACAGAGTCTTTCCTTTTGGGATCTTGGAATGAGTATGGGTATGAGTTTTTGTAGTGGATGTGGAAGATGAATATGTGGATGAGGATGATGATGATGATGATGGTGGTGGAGAGGGAGGTGGTTTTCCTCCACTGCCTTTTGAGCTCCTCTCTTCCTCCTTTTTATTGTTTGAATATTCTTCTCTATGAGGGTGTTTTGAACCTTCTCCAGTTTCCTTTTCCATAAAATCTTCATACATAACTTTCACCAGCCTTTGCATTTCTATGAATTCCCTCTTGACATCCTCTTCTTCAAAATTTTCATGCGTTCCTTCATGGTCTGACATTTTGGCTGTAGATTCAAGCTCAATAATTGCAGCTTGTATCTCTTCAATCACCTTAGCCTTTTATGCAATTAATTCCTCTTGTGCTTCAAGTGTTGCGTTGAGTGGTCCTCTGGGTATGGATGATGCCTTATTAGCCTTCTTCCTTCTTTTCCTAACTTCTGGACTAGCTATCAGTAGCTTCCCTTATCCTCTCTGCAATCTCAATCTTGTAAGCATCAATAAATTTGCACTGTTAAAAACCATTCAATTAAAACAAGCAAGAAAAATTGTGCTCTCATACCAACTTGATCTTAAAATGAATGCTAGTTATTGTTGTGCTAGTTTCATATCAGATATAAACTTTTCTTTTCTTTGTTTACTTATCCTTCATAGGTTTGTTTATGAGCATATGATTGTCAAAGAATGTACTTAGGGAAATTATGAGTTTGTCATAAGCTTAGAAAGCATAATTTTAAATGACAGAATAGAAGCAATATAAAACAAAGCAAACACACATAAAAAATCTTAACACACAGAATTTTGATAAAGGATTTCACCCCTCCTGGGCTACACCTCCTTTGTCCACCTTCGTAGTGTGGGCCTTTGTATTAGCTTCAAGTGTGCTCAAATTGTTGTTACAAGCTTCATAATCTCTTCGAACCTGTTCCAATGAGTTTAAAACATCATAATCTCCCAAAAATGACCATTTGTTTATTGAATTTGGAATCTGGATGCTCTGGTAATGACCCCAACACCTGGTGGCCCTAGCCTTCAAAAATATTCAAATGCACAAAAAAACTTGTAGATGACATTTTCGGCCTCTGCAACCTACTTCATTGAGTTCCCAGCATGCCAATTAACCTAGAATGACTCCTTTTGAGCTTTGTTAGGTGAAATTTGAGTGAGCTATGACCAAAACCGTTTTTGCCCCAATTGCTCCTCTAAAACTAGAGGAACTACCAATTAAAATTCTAAATTTAGAATTTCTGCCAGAAATGGTGTGCCCTCCCAAAATTTTTCCAACATAACCTATGGGTTTAATTAGTGTTAAACACGCTTAATGATGTATAAGCGTTGTTTAATGTGATAAGCGCATTTAGCCCTAATCATGTCTTATCGTGGTTAAACCACGTTTAAACGTAATTAATAATCTTGCTGGTTCATTGGTCAATTGCTTGGATTTCGAGCTATGGCCATATGGGGGGGGGGGGGGGCTCGCCCGCGAGGCTAACCCCCTCCAACCCCTAAATGTCGGGTGCATAAACTTTAACATGATGTGGAAGCCTTAGTGGGTAAGAAACACCCGGTGGGAGAGCTAGCAAAGATGTTTAGTTGGCGAGCGGAATGTCGTGGGTTCGACCCCCACTCTGCCATAATAATTTTACATAAATGCATAACAACTTTCTCTGCCATACTTGTTGACTCTGCCTTCAATTTGGAACCTCCTTCATAATAGTTAGAAGACCCTCCAACTTTGGTTGACCCTGCCGAAAGTGGGTTGCAAACTTTAATATATATATATATATATTAAAATAATAGCACCATAACCTTAGTCCAACAAATAATTTGACCCCAATAGTTAGGAGATGGCCCACCAAAGAGGACACGTGCACCCTCTGGTTGGGTTGTACTCCAACCTTAAAAAAAAATTCAAATTCCAACATAGGAATAATATTGGAGGTCATTGGACAATTTCTCCCTTCACACACCCATCTGACGAATCTTAAGATGACACTTTTAAGAGTGCCAATCATTGCAATCTAGAGAATATTCCTTGAAATGCTTAATGTACCTTCCACATCATTAGTGTACCTGTTCTGCTCCTTTTTTGCCTGTTTTGGAAAACGAACAACAGACGATAAAACAGTCATACGAGCTCGGATTTTGATGAAACGAGTTGAGCCGGAATCCTGGCAACAAAATTTATCCAATCGTTTAGGTTTGAAGCAATTTTGAGCACTTTCAATTTTTAGCTAAAACTTGAGCCTTAGATCAATAGGAGATGATGAAGGAACCACAAGTAACATTTTTGCTGCAGGCCTTGTTCTTGGCACCTTTACCACCTTCTTTATCTCAGGGGAGAATTGTAGTTACTTAGCACTTTTATTACCATCCAACTTTCCTTTGGTCAAAGTTTTCTTGACTGATCTTGATAAGGTTGAAACCTCCTTAATCACAACTGAAGGAGTATATTTCTTGGTCCTTTGATTGTTTGAAGACTTAGTTGCCCAACCTGAAGAGACCAAGAACTCTTGCCATGTCTTCTCTCTCCTCTCAATATCCTTCAAGACCAACAACTTAGTCAATGGAAAATTAAATACACTGGCCTCCACTTGAATTCCTTTGTTCTGCACTCAATGATCCTTCTTACACAAAGTCCTGAAAAAATAATAGGGAAGAATCATAGCTTTCTTGCTAGTGAAATGCATTAAGAACCTCATGTGGTGGTGATAAACCCTACAGAATATTTCCTCACATGTAAAGTACCTTTGGATGACCTCTAAAAACTTTCCATGATGGTCTTGTAAAAAACTTCTAAGAATAGATGAACCATATCCCTTCCTATGCTTAGGCTTCAGAAAATATTTGAAGGAAACCAAGTCAAAATCTATTCCTTTGAACAACTCCTCTCCTCCTAAGGGAATCTCAGTGGCCTCAAATATTGTTTGGGCTGAAACTGGAAATGTCATGCTTCCCACCTTTACCTTTACACCATTAAAAACTTTAGCAAATTCTTTAGTTAGCTACAAATGGTATCCTTGAATTCTTTCAAAAAATGCTTTAGTTAGCTACAAATTGTAGAGAACTGACAATTTGTTAGTGGAAAATGGGATTTACAGTATGAGGCATAAAACCTAATGCATAGGCACACAATGCGAAACTGGACAAGCTTGACGAGATGCAAGAAAGTGACCACAATGAAAACAGTTACAATGGAGAATCACTCTACATGAAACATCACAACCATAGGGATAGAAGTATCGACCACTTATACATATGTAACACACAAAATATGTGGCATGTGTTTGATCAAATACCACTAAAAAATGGAATGGGTGAGATGGTTTAACTTCCAGGCATCATTGTGTGTGTACATAGCTATCACACTACGATTCAAAACAAATTACTATGAGTGCATTTTTAATTAGTTTCAAAATAGTTGGACCAACCGAATAAAATGAAACTCCTTTTTTAATTATTATTTAAAGGAAGAAAGATGATTTATTGAGTTTTCCTTCTTAAACTTTCCAATCACATAAGAATTAGCTCAATCAAAGTCCATATGAAAAATTTATGCCACTTGGAAGTTGACCTTCCTATTTTGGACACCATAATTCGAGATGGTACCTCATCATCCCCTATTTTATATGGAAAATGATCCAGTCACATGATGTGATGAAGGAGTCAAACCTAATCACTAGTATACTATCGGATTGTGTTATAACTGGGCCAATAGGACGAAAAGGGGTTCCATTATTTTCAAGGTATTTTTTTCAATAAAACAGAAAAATAGCCAAGAGGGATAGGGAGAGAGAACACAAAGAGGATTTAGGAACTATAGTAGCCCACGATCCATAGCTCTTACTTCTTTGTACTGATAGCAATTTTCTATAAAAATAAATATAGAAGAGAAACCTCACCTTCCTGTTGGGTTTTCTCCCAAAAGAGTTTCCTAATATTTATCTCCTATCGTATGTGGTTTGTGAGTTTTTTTTTTTTTTCTCTATTTTTTGAATAAATTTTATTATGCATGCATACAAAATAAACAATAATATACATATACATAAATATAAAGAGGAATAAATCCTAATAGTGTATATTTTCGGATTTTTAAGTATACTTTTATCATCTTTGTTGTGATGGAATGTCGAATGGAATATCAATGGTAGTTTACATATCACATGTTCTATGTGCATATCCTCCACTAAGGCACATTCTTGGTTCCCAAAGAGGATAAAGCCTATATCTATCTAATTCAAAGGGTTCCATCCCTCTTCATCACGAAAATTTATAAGGGGATCGGGTAATTTAAACCAATGCTAACTACCAATCCAAGGGTCCCTTTCTTTTTTGACCTGAGTGCCATTCGTTACATTATACTTGGATTCATTTTTTCATTTTTATAATAGTTATTGTTGGTTCAATTTGAGGTATTTAATCTATTTGAGGATGGAACCCAAGTATTGTAATCCATAATTTAATAGATTGAGAATAGTGCAGAAAAGATGCTTCATGGAGGCATTTATCTAGTCAAGGATCCTCTATCCATACATAGATGTTTTTTCATTATTTATTTTATTCTTTTAGCTTAAATGAATATGGAAAAAATATCTCTTAATGTGAGGATATGAGATAATTTCACTTCAAATAAAACAAAACACCATCCACAACAAGTAAATGTGAGAGGTTGTACCCATGCAAGATATTGATTCGTTTAAATCCTCCTCTTGATTTTGCACCTATAATTAATCTGCATAATATTTATAATACTAAAAGAAAGAGGAGTGGAGATAAAATAAAACCCTTTCTTATGCCTATTTTTGCATGAAAGAAAGGAGATGATGCATCATTTATCAACAAGGCAAAGGAGATAGTGCTAATGGAATTCATTAACCAAGATACAAAGGAATGACTAAAACCAAGGTGTATAAGGAATAGTATGAGATATAGCCTATTTAATTGATAAAAACCTTTAAAAATATCAACCATGTAAAGGATTTATCTTTGTTTTTGTGTATTGAATGAAGGCCTTCTTAGGAATGACTCATTGGTTCATGGATCTAGCAATTAATTTGCAAAAAAATGATTTTTTTCCTGCGAGATGTGATCAAACATAATATCCTTAATCCAAAGGGATTTGAGCTTGGACATGATATTTACTTGGAATTGCAAATATATATTAGACATAAGTGATCAAAGGAAAAGGTAGACTTTGATTTGGGGATGAGGTAAATTAAAGTGGAGTTGAAAGCAGCAATGATCTAACCTAAGGTTTGAGAGTATTCAACAAAAAAGAGGAGATCATCGCAAGAAAACAAAAGCATAAATTTGATAGGCAAGCCATCTATTCCATGGCTTTTCCCTCTCTAAAAACTATGAAGGAATTTGAAGAGTTCTTCTTTTGTATCCTTTTCCATTAGAGAAGTGTTTCCTTCTTGATTAATAAAACTAGGGAAAATATTCACAAGATTCAGAACCCACTGAATGGGGGATCTTTGGGGGGTGGAGAAAATGTATTAGAACTATTTACAACCCTCCTCAGATATATATTTGAAAGTGGTTGCAAAGGAGAAATGTGATTTCTTTACCTCCCATGTTATGTTGTGGGATTTTTGTTGGTTTACAATTATGTGAAAATATTCAGTGTTCTCATCTCCCTCTTGAAACCACATGGGTCTACTTTTCATTCTCCATTCCCTCTTCTTGTCGAGATTTTTTTTCCCTCTTCTTGTCGAGATTTTTTTTTTCCTTGTCATGTAGTTCCTTAATATGAATTTTTTGATCCATAGAAGTTGATTCTAAGGATTTTTTCTCATAGAAAAGATTAAGTCGAGTCTCAATGTCAACTAGGGATTTATTCTCCACTTGTTTTATCCTCTTAGCCCAATTAATGATCAATAATTTTTCTTCTTCGATATTTTTGTGAAATTTAATACGAGAGGATTTATAGGAAAAAGAGGATAAATGGATCCAATAGGATTTTAGAGCATTGATAATAGAGGGATGTTCCAACAAAGAAATGTTAAGTTTAAAGGGCACATGGTGGTTAAATGGAAAGGGATCAAGACCTAGGAGGATTAGGAAGTGATCAAAGTCCCCCCTAATAATGGAGCTTCATCTGAAATAAATGCCAAACTCTAATAGAGAATCCAAGATAATGAAACGGTCCAATATTTTTGCAATGATCTCTAAACTAGATTTGATATTTGTCCAGGTAGGTAGAATCTTTGCAGGTAAAACACAATCAGATTAGAGAAGAATTTTGTAAGAAAAATTATTCTAACATAGGGACCCCAGATTTCAGTGACTCTGAGTGAGAAAACCAAATTCCCACCCAAAACAATCCTTCCAAAATCCATTATGGGAGTACTTCCAAACTTGACCAATATTCTTGCCTGTTAAGAAAAAGGCCCATATAAATTGATATAGAGGATGTATTTATCTAGTTCTCTTAAAAAAATGTCGATTTCGATCCGAGATTTGATGTACCAAGTTGAGGAAAGGTGTATCCATCTAGTTTCCTAATCAGAAACAATACCCCTTGATCTTCTTGACACATCTAATGCAAGAAAATACCAGGAGAGGAGATTTGATTTGAGGGTTGTAATTTATTTTTGTCCATCCACTATAGTCTCTTGTAGAAAAGGAATTTAAAGAGAGTGAAGGTTGACCAAGCATTGGATATCTAGGATTTTGAAATTTTTTTCTAGATCCCTGCAATTTAAAGAGAGAAATTTCATGTGGGAGTCTAGGTGGGGAAAAGTTCTCTAAAAGACCGAATGATTGACCTTTGTTTCCTACATTGTATTTTTATGTGTGTAAGGTCTTGAGTAATTGAGAGTTGTGATTTTCATCCTTGACCTGATTATTTTAGAAGGACCCCTAGTGAGGAACCCAAACCTCCCCCGGGTTTGAGAAGAAAGGAAATTGAGGATTCTAAGGATAGAAAAGAGGGGAGATAAGTAGAGGATCTTAGATTATACTTGGAGGATCAAGATATGGATATGGGATGGGGGGCTGAAACAACAAGAGGAAGGAGAGTGGTAGAGGAAATAAGGTTAATAAAGGGGAGAAAAGGGGGATAAATAGGAGGGGAGTAGAGGGGAGGGAATAGAGAGGACTATATTTTGAATATTCATCAATGAAATAGTCTCAAAGGGAGAGGGAGGGGAAACCATAGAACAAGAAGGTTTTGAAGATATCAAATTCAAAAGGAGGAGGAAACATCAAGGCCAAAACCATACCTTCAGAGGGTTGGCACTCCATAGGATTAGATTCTTGAGTTCATGTTTCTGTGCTATCAAATAAAGGATGAGAAACAATATCATGTGAGGACTCCAATTGGGGTGAATCCTTCCCCACCTAGGTTGTAGTAGACTACTTTTTAGGAGAAGGGGTGCAATGGCCTTCTTCATTCGAAGATGGAGGAGGGGATACTGTGTATAGAGCATCCTTCCTTATCCATCTCCTTTAGAACTTTCCAAGGGCACAATCTTTTCTATGATGGCCAAGGGTGTGACAACAAGCGCATTTACAAGGAACCCCTTCTTAGTTCAGGCTCTGTTGATGCTTTAGGGTTTTGGAGTTGATAGATATTTAAGCACAAAGACCTTTGGAAAGATTCAAACCCACTAATATCCTTACCATGCCCATATAGCTAATGTTCTTAAAAGAGTAATATTCTTCATAGAAAAAATTTCAGAGTATTACCAATTTCTTTAAGGATCTTTGCTATCCATAATATAAGAGTGAAGCTATGGAGTAGGACCTAGATAGACATTACTGTTTTTTTCTTAGATATTGCGTCAAAAATCACTTGTCTAGGGTTTCAGGTGAAGTGCGGGAGAGCCCCAAATCCAATTTTCATCCAAGATAATTTTGGTGTTCATTGATTGCTTCGTTAGCCACCCCATCTAGCCCTTAGCTAAAATTATATTTCGGATAATATTTGAGAAATAGTTGAAAATTTTGTTTTATCCATCATTGTAGGATCACCATGGACATTCTTCTACAACCAAAATGCATCACGGCCGCTTCTTCTCCATGCTAACTTAATCCCATTTAGTTGAACATCCTTGCTTAATAACAGGGAGGGTTCCTAAAACTTTCCTTTTATGTGTTTCTCTTTTGTCTCGTTTGGTCACTAACAGGCGGAGTGAGAGAAACGGGGGCCTAGGGTTTTGACCGCCTTTGGTAAGCATAACTGGGTTATAAAAATGTTGAGAAAACCAAGAGATGAGTTCAAGGAATATTTGGAAAAGAGTGTGTGTGACGAGGGAGGGATACAAAACTAGCACTAGGGATGGACAAAGGTGTCTAACGGTGATAGATGAGAGATAGGTTATGCAAATAGGCATTCATAGTTAATTAGTAGTGGAGAGTCGATAAATGTGCAAACCATAGGGGCAAGGGAGTTTTGAGGACGGTCCAAAATAATTGTGTCGGGTAGTGTGAGGGTGAGGATTGTCCCCTTGCCTCGCCCCCTATTCATTCCAAAAAACCTACTAATGAATCAGATATGATATTTGAGAGAAAATGTGTGATTGGGGTTATACATAGTCGCGATAACGAAGGCAAGGATCCATAGATAGAAAGACCCTCGAGGGGATCATCCATATAATTGACTCATATTTGTACATTGAGTGGATCTATTAAGGGGATGGTGCTAGGGAAGGAGACATGAGGGAAAGGAGGGGAAGGGGACCAGGGCCCTTCGACCCTATATTCCAGTCTAGGGCATTTTCAGAGCCTCAAAAAAACCTCATACACTAAATATTAATCTATCAAACTAAATACTTAAAAAATCAATTATTTTTTTTTCTTTCAATTTTAATTGTATATATAAATAAATTTGTATTTCCTATATTAAATATTGTACATTAAAAAATATAGTCAAAGCTAAAGTAATCGCTAGACAATATGTGGAGCTTGTCTTAAATATGTTAAACATAAGGAAACAGGTTAACAACCTAGGACATATATATAGTGTTAATATTAAATGAAAAAATAAAATATTTATCATTAAAATTATTCCATAAGAATGGTTTATTTTCATCATAAATGTCAACACCTATGAGGATAATTTATTTTTTCTCATAAATAGTAACACTTGGAGAGATAATTTATTTTTCTCATAGATGAATTGCACCATAAGTGTCTCCCAACAAAATTTGAATTTGAAATAAATAAAATAAACTAAACCCCATACAGACGGTTTAATATGCATTTCATAAATTATTTGACCTCAATATAATTACGCCGATAGAAATTTTATTGTAAAGTTTCTTGTTTGTGACACTATTGAAATTCGTCGTTCTCAACAATGTCACAAAAAATCTCAACAGTGTTGCGCCGCTCCACACAAAAACTCACTTATTTTCTTGTCCAACCCACACATTTTGTCGTCTAGTCCTTCGCAGAGATTCCATCTCATGTAGGGACCCTCCATAGTCCATCTCATCATTTTTAAATCCTCTAAATGTAGGTATTAAAGCATTGGATCTTGAACCATTGAAGTTGTTTACCCCCGCATCCAAGTAAGAAACAAGGGTGTAGGCATTATCCCACCCCATGATACTTTCCTGCCCCAGCTTCACTCCTTCTGGTTTCAGATTTAAATTGATACCTAGCCAACTCCTGTTCAATTAGTCCTTGAGTCATCCATTTATAGTCTAAAGGGCATGGATGCGCCGCACTCCAAAGAAATTTTTTGTTGTTATGCCCTCCATCAGCCATATCTTGTACCAGATTTTGTAGATCTGGTAGATCGATTCGCAAAGGCTTACGGTGGACTGCCATTCTCCTTGAAAGTATTTGGGGCACTGGTTTTTGCAGACAATGAAAATTACTAGCCAAAGATATTGGATAAACTTGACAACGTGCTATTGTGTTTGGAGATTCTTGCAATTTAGAGTCTAGCCTCAGAGAAATATTTGTGCTTCAGGCTCATGGATATGATGCCATGGTAGGAGAGGAAAACTATTTTTTTTTCTTCCACATAGTCCAAGAAGCAAGGTGTCTGATCCTCCCATTTCGCTATTCCTGAAAGGAACAGGATGGTGTACATTGGGTGTTGATCATTACGAGCCTGTTGGTGTACAAGATAATGCTGCAATGTTTTTCATCAGTGAATGTTGAGACTCCAGAGTGAGATTTTAGTTTTGCAGGAAGAGAATGAGTATCCAAAAGATTGACCGGTGTTATTATTGTTGTTGACAGGAACGTTTTGTTTGTATCGAAGAAAATCCCATTTATTCATTTGCTGCTCTGGAGATTTTTTGTTATCCTTCCTTTTTCATTGCTCACTACCTTGTGAGACCCTGTCCATCTAAGGAAGATTTTTCTCATTCTTTCAAAAATTATTTTGATAGCATCCACATTATTATACTTTTATGGGATTGGAAATTGCAGAGGTTTTATTTTATGGCAAAAAAGGCAAAAATAATATGGGGCGAGGTGGGAGTTCGAAATCTACAAGACAAGTGTTTGTTGGAGTTGATGAAAATAAAAAAATAAAAATGCATGATCAAATTAGGGACATGGGAATAAAGATTTCTGAGAAAAGATCGAAGCCCCTTCATCTCTGGGATTGGACGATCAACACCATTGATGATTTGTTGGAGCAATCGCCAACTGTAATTATTTCAACCATTCAACCATTCATCTTTCGTTCAATTCTTTGTGATCTTTATAGCTCGTATTTTGAAGAGAAATATAGATCTATTTTCTTTGTCTTTCTAAAGCAATGAACAAGAAGTCAAAACCAAAGTTCTTGGAATCAAAATGGTTAGTTATTACTATGATATCTTCCAGAATGTCGAAAACGTGCCCTTTCTATACTTCGGGAGGTCTGAAAGCCTACAAATAAGGCACCTACCCTTGTTCAAAAGCTTACAAATGAGGCTTAAAAATATGAGACTTGTTACAGCCAAAGGAGTTTATTTAGATGACATATTGAGGAGGGTGCAATCGCCCAATCTGATATGGCTACGCTGGTAAATATGTCTCTACTCTTCTCTGCCTATCATCCCATTTTGCATTGGAAACGATCCTCAGTTTGTGAGCATTGGATAATTGTTTTCCTTGAGGTTTGTGATGGGCTTATAATGTAGACTTAACTAAGCCATAAAGGAAGGGCTTATCCCGAAATCCTTTTGTCCATGACAGGCCATAAATGCCAATTGCCTTGCTAGCCATCGTCGTTGAAACCACTTGGTTATTTATCATGGAAAAACATGTAGCCACAATGGGATAAAATCTAAAACAGTTATGAGAAATATCTTATTTAAATATTGTGTGCCACCATATTTTCCAGATCTCCATACTAATCCATTATGACCACTCTTGAATTCTTGTTAAGCCGATTTTTAAGTATGAAATTTTAAAATTTTCCACTTCTACCTCAACTTTTTTAGAGTTTCTCAACGGACTTCTCAATTTATTGGGAAACTCTTTGGATGTTAAGGGTAAAAGCTTCCTTTTAGCACTCTTTGGCCAGCCTTGGACTTCTTCTCTTTCTCTGTTCGAATGCCAATCATCACATAGTCTTGTTTAGTCAACCAATGAAGCGCTGAGCAGGGCTAAGATCACCTTAATATCTCCTCAGAGAAAAGGAAATGGTGGAAAAAATTGAAGGAACAAGAAGATACATGAAGATTAATGCCCCAACACGAGAAAATTGAAAGAACAAGCAAATACATGAAGATTAATGATACAAGAAGATTATTTCCCCAACACCTCCTGCAAGGACACTACGAGCTGATGATAGAAATGAGTCTATTGTAGCTGAAACTATGAGTTTCACCTCTTCGATTGCCTTTGTAGTTTGTTCAACTGCCCCCCAATACAATTGTTGCAGTCTTTGTTGCTTCTACCACTGGTTTTGGATCAACACCAACATATTCAAGTGCTTTATGAACTTACTGAGTGCTTTATGAACTTACTGAGTGACATCTGATGCAACTGAGGAAGCTATATGAATTGCAGAATCAGAAGCCTTTTGTATGTGTATGGCATTGCAACATCCATTATAGGCTTCATGGTCTTGATAGCTTGTTCAATGAACTCCTTTGACACCCCATATGCACTTTGTTGAGATTTTCTGTTCTAAATAAAATAGGAAAAATCTCAGTAGGTGACAAAAATTAGGAATTAGCTCCTAGATTAGCTCCAGTTTGTTGGGAGGGAGTTAATGCATGCTAAATTTGAGTTGAGAGGATTTATGAGGCTGTTAGATTCTCCTGCTATATAACAGGTCTCCATACGTTTGTTTTGGTGAGAGTGTGTGTGAATTGTAATCTCCTGTTTGAATTAATAAGATTGCCAATGCCCTGTTGTGTGGACGTAGCCCAGGAGGTTTGGGTGAACCACGGTAAAAACACTGTGTCTTTATGTGCTTGATTAAATCTGCTGTGTGTTAATTGTTTAAGGTTTCCGCTGTGATTTCTCTGACAAGTGGTATCGGAGCAATAATGTTGGAGGCGTGGTGTGAGCCTGAAGAAGCTGCGTTGCTGGTGCGCACTGTTGCTAGTGCGTTGGGCGTACTGTTGCTCGTGCTGTTTGGACTGAGTTGGGCTGCGTATTGCTGGGGGTGCGTTGAACTGTGTTAAGGACCTGCGTGCTGGAGGTGGAGCGGTTGGGTTGCGTATTGCTGGGGTTGAGCGCTGGCTGCGTGGAACATTGCTGGTGCTGGTGCTTACCTGCGTGGAGGAAGTGCGTAATGCTGAATATTGCTGCCTGGTGCGTTGAAATGAATCGCCTACCTGCGTTGAATCGCCTACCTGCCTTGTTAATTGCTGGCGTATGACTATTTGTTAGTGCTGGTGCGTATTGCTGTTTGCTGCGTGGACCTGCGTGGAGGTGGAGCGATGGTGATGTTTTTTCATTTAACTGCTGGAGCTGGTGAGTGTGGTTTGAACATTGAACACCTACGGCGTTTCTTTTTTGCCAGCGCGTTTATTTAAAACGGAAAACCACAGCAAAAACGTTTAATTAAGCCACAGCAAAAACGTTTATTTAAGCCACAACAAAAAAGTTTGTTTTTTGAATGACAGCAAAGGAGTTTTTTTATAAATCGATTTTGGAGTTTTGACCATTAAAATAAATCGATTTGTATGAGTAGCTTGAAGAGGTATAAAAAATCGACTTTGGAGTTTGAAAAGGTCAAACGTTGTGAAATTGGTCACATTTATAATCGATTTGGAGTTTTTTTGTTAAAAGGCCACATATATATAAATCGATTTTATTAAAAGTTTTTTTTTTATAATCGATTTATTTTGGGTTTTGTAAAGGATTTTGAAAATCGATATAAATTATGCATCGATTTGAAGTTAGTAAATCGATTTGTGTTAAAATCCCTTCACACATGGTATTAAAGGAAAGGGGCCTTTTATATGGTAAAGGGTAAAGTTATTTTATGAAGTGGTGAAGGGTGGCCCATTATAAAATAAATCGATTTGGAATTTGGAGTGTTGTAATTTAATATAAATCGATTTTAAGAGAAGACAAAGGTGAAGTGTTGGCATTGTGGGAAAACTGGACACCTGAAGAAGGACTGCTGGAAGCGACAGCAGCAAACTTCTAAAGCAGATTCTTCGACAGAGAAGAAGGAGGCAAATGCGACAGATACAGGTTCGACATCTGGTTCAGGTATGAGCGACAAAGTGTTGTCTGTTAATATGTCAAATCATGATCAACATTGGTTGTTAGATTCTGGTGCATCAAACCACATGTGTATTCATAGAGAATGGTTTAAGACGTATAAATCTGTTGATGATGGCGTCGTGTACATGGGTAATGATGTTACTTGCAATATTTTGGGGATTGGGAGCATACAACTACAAATGTTTGATGGGACAACTAGATTGTTAACAGATGTGAGACATGTACCAGATTTAAGGAAAATTTTGATTTCATTAGGAGCACTTGATACAAATGGATATAAAACTGTAATTCAAGGTGGAATTATGAAAATCTATAAAGGTATCTTACTAGTAATGAAGGCTAAGAAAGTAGGAAATCTGTTTCAATTAGAAGGAAGAACACGGTCAGATCATGTGTCTATGGTGTCTGAACATGACAGTAGTTCCATTCGCCTATGGCATCAAAGGTTGGGCCATATGAGCGAAAGAGAGTTAAAGATTTTGGCTGATCGCAAATTACTTCCTAATCTAAAGTCTGGAAAGTTAGATTTCTGTAAACATTGTCTGTTTGGCAAACAAAGTAAACAAAAATTTAAAACAGGCAAACATACTAGTAAAGGGATACTTGATTATATTCATTCAGATGTTTGGGGTCCAGCTCCTACAGCGTCATATGGTGGCTCGTCATATTTTGTGTCGTTCATTGATGACTTTTCTAGGAAGTTGTGGGTCTACATGTTGAAAAGAAAGTCTGATGTTTTTTCAGTTTTCAAGCAGTTTAGAGCATTGGTAGAAAACAGCACTGGTAGAACAATAAAGTGTTTAAGAACTGACAATGGTGGTGAGTTTACTTCCAAGGAGTTTGACAGCTATTGCAAGGATGCGGGGATCGAGAGACATAAGACCACGGTTTATACTCCTCAGCAAAATGGAGTTGCTGAACGCATGAACAGGACTCTTCTAGAGAGAGCAAGGAGTATGCTAAGTAACGCCGGGTTGCAAAAGGAGTTGTGGACGGAAGCAGTGGCAACAACTTGTTATGTGATAAACCGATCTCCATCGACGGCGATAGACTGCAAAATTCCGCAAGAGGTATGGAAAGGACACCCTTGTGACTATTCTAAACTCAGAGTGTTTGGTTGTGATGCATATGCTCTAGTGCCTAAACATCAGCGAACTAAGCTAGATCCAAAGTCTAAAAGGTATATCTTTGTTGGGTATGGTGTTGGAACAAAGGGATATAGATTGTGGGATCCTACTACCCGCAAAATCATCATCAACAGAGATGTAAAGTTTGATGAATCCTCTCTTGTACAATTAGATGTAGATAGTAGATTGAAACAGGATGATGTATCTGACTTTCAGCACATTCAGTTTGATAGCACTTCTAATGATAGTCATGATGACCATAGTTCAGATACTAGTCATGAACAGGTTTCAGAACATGAACAGGGTTCAGGTTTAGATCATGAACAGGTCTCAGATACTGATCGGCAAGAAGTTCCTACAGGTGGTAGTCAGCCAGAAACAACCTTAAGGAGGTCGACAAGAATCAAACGGCCACCGAGAAGGTATGATGATTATGTTACTTCAGTTTCTTTGACCGCTAACGATGATGAACCTCTGTGCTATCAGGAAGCAATAGAAGGTTCGAATAGTGACAAGTGGAAAGCAGCCATGAAGGACGAAATGATGGCCTTGAGTAAGAACGGCACATGGGATCTGGTTGAGCTTCCGAAAGACAGGAAAACTGTGAGGTGTAAATGGGTTTACAAGCTGAAACGGGGTGTGAATGATACGGAGGACAGGTACAAAGCGCGGCTGGTTGCAAAAGGGTTTTCTCAGAAAGCAAGCATAGACTTTCATGAGATTTTTTCACCAGTTGTTAAAATAGTTTCAATTCGAATTGTGTTAGCTTTAGTTGCTTTGTTTGATTTAGAGTTACAGCAACTAGATGTTAAGACTACTTTTCTACATGGAGATTTAGATGAGGAAATATATATGGAACAACCGGAAGGGTTTGTTCAGCATCGCAATAAGAAATTTGTCTGCAGGCTCAAGAAGTCATTATATGGCCTGAAGCAGTCGCCTCGGCAGTGGTATAAGAAGTTTGATTCTTTCATGTTGATTCAGAAATATGTTAGAAGTGAATATGATCATTGTGTGTATTTCAAGCAATTGAAAAATGGCATGTTCATTATCTTAGTGTTGTATGTTGACGATATGCTTTTAGCAAGCAAAAGCATTGATGAAATCAACAGGTTGAAGACTCAGATGGCAAGGACATTCGACATGAAAGATCTAGGAGCAGCAAGACAGATTTTGGGCATGGAGATTTTCAGAGACAGGAGTAATGGTAAGCTATGGCTATCACAACAGAAGTATGTTGAGAAGATACTTTTGAGGTTTGGTATGAATAATGTGAAGCCTGTTTCAGTCCCTTTCGCTTCCCATTTCAAGCTTTCTTCGGGTTTATGTCCTAATACAGATGAAGAAAAGGATTATATGTCTCGAATTCCATATGCCAATGTAGTAGGATGTTTGATGTATGCGATGGTTTGTACTCGACCGGATATTTCACATGCAGTTGGGGTTGTCAGCAGGTACATGGCAAATCCGGGTAAAGAACACTGGTCAGCAGTGAAATGGGTGCTTCGGTACTTGAGAGGCACAAGTGATTATTGTATCACTTATAACAGGAGCAGTGAATATGTTTGTGGATATGTTGATTCTGATTTTGCAGGTGATTTGGATAAGAGAAGGTCAACTTCAGGGTATGTCTTTACTCTTGCAGGTGGAGCTATTAGCTGGATGTCAAAGCTACAGAATATTGTTGCTTTATCCACTACTGAAGCAGAATACATTGCTGCTTCTCATGCTTGCAAAGAGGCGGTTTGGTTGAAAGGTTTGCTTGGTGAGTTTGGTAGGTTACAGGACAACATCAGGTTACTGTGTGATAGTCAAAGTGCAATACATTTGCCTAAGAATCCGGCCTATCATAGTAAGTCAAAGCATATTCCAATTAAGTACCATTTTGTAAGACAGGTTATTACTGAAAGGGGAGTCTCTCTTGAAAAGGTGCATACAAAGGAAAACTGTGCAGACATGTTCACGAAACCAGTTTTGTTGGAGAAGCTACGTTGGTGTTTGGCTTCTCTTGGCTTGCAGAAGAGATAAAATAATAATAACAGGGCATCAGGCTAATTGTTGTCAAGGTGGAGATTGTTGAGATTTTATGTTCTAAATAAAATAGGAAAAATCTCAGTAGGTGACAAAAATTAGGAATTAGCTCCTAGATTAGCTCCAGTTTGTTGGGAGGGAGTTAATGCATGCTAAATTTGAGTTGAGAGGATTTATGAGGCTGTTAGATTCTCCTGCTATATAACAGGTCTCCATACGTTTGTTTTGGAGAGAGTGTGTGAGAATTGTAATCTCCTGTTTGAATTAATAAGATTGCCAATGCCCTGTTGTGTGGACGTAGCCCAGGAGGTTTGGGTGAACCACGGTAAAAACACTGTGTCTTTATGTGCTTGATTAAATCTGCTGTGTGTTAATTGTTTAAGGTTTCCGCTGTGATTTCTCTGACACACTTGAGGTTACTCCAAGTTTTTGGTATGTATCCTTCACCTTTGTCAATGTTGTAAGAATATCTTCCTTTATCATAGCTTTGGAATCTCCCACAAATGTGAAAATGGATAGGAGGAAAGGTAAATAATATGTCTTTTTGTTGAGATTATCATCCCATTTTTCACTCGCAACGATCCTCAGGTTGTGAGTATTGGGTAATTATTTTCCTTGAAGTTTGTGATGGGCTTGGAATGCAGGCTGAAGTCCTCCATGTGTTATATTTAGCTTGACATTTAGCTTTAAAAACTTTTTTTAACTCACCATTCCATTGAAAACACGGGTTTCAACACTCTCAAAAAATTTCCCTTCTAACAAGAAAGCAAGTGGTGTAAAAAACTACAGCTGAAGCAAACAATGTTCATGACCTACAATGTCAAGGATTATTGAAGGTTATAAAATATAAAAATCTGTAAGCATAAATGATTTCGAGTTTGGGTTTGGAGTTCCAATTCTGAACATGATATGTGGATTTAAGCAGACATTGCAAATAAGATCCAAATAAAAAAAACAAGAAGAGGAGAGAACATAATTTACATACGTGTCACTGAGAACAAAAATGAATTTGAAAGTCGTCTTTGAGAAAACTCTCTGCTACATATGTATCACTTACCTAAAAAATTGAACACTTCCATCATATATTACATGACATAAAGTGCGTAACTCTCTGCTACACATGTGTCACTTACCTAAAAAATCGAACACTTCCATCATACATTACATGATACGAACTGCGTTTTCCGATTTAAAAATCCATAAGAGATTAAAATGGAGTCGATCGTGAGATTCACTCTTGCGGTATTATTGCTTTCCTACTCCCAAAATTTTCTGGGAGACATGTGTGTGAGGAATTGTTTGTAGCTTTTAGATTATCACAAGGGACAATGAAAGATTCTTTCTTATAAACCAGTAAACATACTTACGTTTTGAGTGGGAGATGGATTCAATTCACTTGTATTAAATTTTATAGTGTCGTTATATTATAGATTTTATTATACACCATTATCCATTTAGAAAGCTCAACTTCACCAATACTTTAGTTTCTTAATTCTTCATGCTTTTCACTTCCACATCCTTATTTCCTATACTACTACCTTTGCGTCACTCTACATCTACATCTACATTTCTATTACTCTACATCTACATCTACATTTCTATTAGCATATCTTTACACCCTTTTAATACAAATACTAGTTTATAAATATTGATTATAAATCTTCACATCCTAACCCTCTTGATTAGTTATAAATATATATATATATATATATTACACAGGATTGTAAATCTTAATTATATACTAATCTTATTGATTAGTTTGAATTTCAAATTGAAAGAGCTTGTCGTGACTAGAATGATAGGGCCCGGAATTGGTGAAATACGACCAGTTAAAAAGTGTTGCCAGGTTGAAATTGAAAGAACTGGAGTATTTTAATTAAATTAGAAAAGAAAAGCGTTTGCATATTTTTTTGGGATAATGTATTTCCGGGCGATTTTGAAAGCATTATCCATCATTATGTCTCATAAGTTTTTCACCCACTTGTACATTTAAATGTAATTTAAAATTACAATTTCAAGAAAACAGTCATGGCCCTATTACAAACAAAATTAAAACGGATGAAGTGCGCCTATCGGAGACCGATGCAATTAATGGTCCCAAGCTTAGGTTAACCAGAAATCAGAAAGCCATGTCTCAGCAGTCCTGACTTTGGAAATTTACATCAAGGTTAACGTTGCCCGGCAGTTAGCAGATTTGTATGGAAACCTGTTACATCAAGGTATGGCAAACCTTCGGCTGCAAGATTGAGCCTTCCATAGCGTTACGTCAACCGACTTAAACCGTGCTATTGGCATCTCGAGCAATTAATATTTGAAATGACCAGTGACTTTAATATGCGGATGCCACGTACGTGTTTCATTTATAAAAAGAAAATATAACTCAGATGAGAAGTGAATTTATGCGAAGGGACGTGCTTGTTATTTATTTAGAGTATCTTGATTCCCATCTGTCAATTATAGAAATCTTACATATTATTGTTCCATTTAAAAAGATTGAGACGATAAGTGAATTTATGTGAAGGCAGATGCGCGTCATTTATTTAAAACAACACAGTACTCAGCTGTCAATTACTGAAATAATCCATGTTATTATTATTCTCGCTGAAGTGAATACACAATCGTGGATGGATGAGATTCATTTCGTGTTTATTTTAATGTATCATTCAAATTAGCATTTCCAGACAACATTGAAATTTAAAATATTTAATGAGGTACAGCGAAAGACCATTTGCATAAAACATTGGCATTTGAAAATTTTAATGAGGTTGAAGTACAATATACAAATATTATTCAAATATTATTTCAGCTGCTATTCGCTCATTAATGTTCCTAGCCATGAAATGGCCGCCACAAAATCATTAACAACTTTAATCTAACGACGGCCATTCCATGCCTCAAAGCATTAATGAGCGGATATCAGCTGAAATAAGGCTCGCCAAGCTTATTTTCAAATCTATAATCTTATAGATGTTTGAGAAAGAAATGTACATCATAAAAGCAGGTACATCATCCTATGCAGCATTTATGAGTCTTGAGACTTGAAAATAAGCTTCGCTCAAAAATTGTAAAGCAATTACTTTTATGACATTGGCCTGTCTCCGATCCCTCTTTAGGATTAGGCTAATCATCAATTAAGTGGAGTGGTCCCTTTTCGGATTTTGATTTAAATCTGGGCATAATAATATCCTAAAATTGCTATTTCGTCAATTTTTAAAAAATTTATAACAGTTTAATGGTCTTAAAACTGTAATTTATAGTAACAATCTTTAAGCTTTTATCCAAACATTATGAAAATCTTATTAATTTAAAAAATACTTGGCTTATGGTTAAGAATTTTAACAACCGTTATCAAAGGTTTAATCTATGTTTCTATTTTAAGCATAATTTCATTAAAAAAAAGGTTTGAGAGTTAATTTTATGTAAGATTGTAGTTTTACACTTTGACTTTTACATAATTAGATGCTTTGATTCTGGTTTTAGAAAGTGTTAAATCTATTTTTACTTTCAAAAATGCAATTTACACAATAAAATATTAATATCTTAACTATAAATAATCTCTCTATTTAATGTTATATAAAAAATTATAATGTTTTTTGTTTTAAGCAATTTATATGGGTATATGTAACCTATCTAGGTGGGGACGCCTATCTCTCTAGCTTGGAGGCGTCCAACAATGGGGATGTCTATCCCTCTAGCCTCCTAAGAAAAATCACAAGTTCTTAACCATTGAACCCACTCAAGTTGCCAATAAAAAATTATAATGTTTCCTGTTATATAAATTTGAGGTTGGGAATATTCATTTTCTTGAAGATAGAAAAACCAATGCAAGTTTTTTCTTTTTTAGGATGTTATAGTTAATGAAGACATCATGAAAATGAGACCTCCACTAGTACATTTTTATTTTTTAAATAGTTAATTCCATTAACGCTTTCATGAGACCTCCCAAACACTAGTACATTTTTTAAATAGTTAATTCCATTAACTCTTTCATGAGACCTCCCATTAAGTTAAAATTCTAAAAACACTAGTACTTTTCTAAAATAGTTAATTCCATCAACTCTTTCATGGGAATGATAAGAAATTAGAATTATAAAGGGAAAAAGGAGATTGAGATTATATTTTAAAGAGTAAAATTTAAAATATACTTTAATTATGAAATTAATATATTTTAATATTTTCAAGTTATTGGATATAGAGGTGATCTAGTTTGAAGCTACAACATTGTAAATTAGGGATTTCATTTGGAGAGAGGAGCTTTTCTCTCTTCTTCAGAAATGTAGTGGTTAATAGAGGGCGAAAGAGGAAGCACTCAAATCCATCAACAACTAATCATGGTCAAGCCAAGGACAGTTATCTAGGTGTGGGAAGGGGCATGAAGCCCTAACATCGCCACTCAAGAGCAAACTTCCAAATCTAATCTTAGAGAATTCCTCTTCTAGGTCAATGAGGAAGTGTATTCCCATAGAAAACAAAATCACCACAACTACAATGGCTCAGTATATACCATTTATGCAAGTCATGCAGTAATTTAGAAGTTTATAAGTATCTCGCCATTGAAGAAGGGCCTTGTTTGGTGGATCAAAACCCATTGGAACCCAAAAGGGCGAGCTAATCTTAAATTGTTCTTCACAAAAATTTTCAACAATCTGGAGGACCATGAAAAAATATTTAAGAATGGACCTCACTTCTTTTACTTAGTGGAGCATTACCTTCAGGTTTTACAAAAAATATTAGTGTAGAAAAGGAAGATTTTACTACAACACTAGGTTGGGTCCATCTACACTCTCTTCCTCATGAGCTCTTCGATCCAAAAATATTGTAGGGAATAGGAAATAAACTGAGATCCTTTGTCATGATCTTATATTCCATTGAGTACAACCATCACATATCTTATACTCATATCCATATATTTATAAATGTTTCCCAACCAATCCTAGGAAAATTTATCGAATCTACCATGATGTGCATTGATATCAAACTATTGATTACAAGCACATACCTCTATGTTGTTGTAAATTCCATAAGCATATCCACATATTTATTGATTTCATACTTAATGCTCCACCTTGCCCTCTGTAAGTGGCAAATAAAAGGCGACTCAACAAGAAGAAAGAAGTAGACAATGACATAAAAAATGGAGAGACCCAGACTCACAATCATTATGAAGTCCTATACAAATCCTTTGTAGATGATAGGGTGCTCACATGAAGATGATGGCCCCAAAAGTGGCTATCAAGAACACGCACACAGAGGAACACATGCACGTTCTTAAGAGAGTGCACATTTTCCTAAGCATCTAGGTTTGGAAAGCCCTAAAATTCCAACCAAGATGCTATATAGGTTGCAAAGTCAACGTGGCTCAAGATCACATGCACATTCCTAAGAATACACATGCACTCTTTGGAACGTGCAAGTGTTCCTAAAAATGTGCACATGTTCTTAGGAATGCATATGCATTATTGGTGCGACATGTTTTTATGCACCCATGGATCTTTTTTATTGTTATTTTGGGATTGCAATATGTGTTTTCTAGGGATATTAGGAAAAAAATTTCATCCCTAGTTTACATATATGTGCCAAGTCAATGACATACATCTTCAGGTTCCAATTAAGTTTTATAATCGATTTTTTGTTTTGAAATTTTGGTTTAAAATTGAGAAAAAAAAACTAAATGAAACCTTAAACGCAATCACCATATTAAATTGTAGGAAACTTGGTTAGTGTGGAACCCAGTAGGAGTACAAACCCACCGTAAAAAAAACACAATTTATAAAAACCAAACCCCAACCAAGAACAACGAAATCCCAATGGTGAAATTGATGAATCCTTGGCTACTTTTAGGGCACTAATACAAGATCTCCAAAACACTAGAGAACCCTCACAATTGTCTCTTGAAAGTTCACTAAATTCAATTATATCATCCATTTTCAATGCCTAAGGTCAATTAACCAATATTTTTTATTATAGTTCTAGGATGTTTGAACACTATAGAACCAATCTAAATAACGACCAAATTAGAGATCTTAACACTACTAAACAATATTTGTTGTCATTCTTCGTTGAACCAAGTAATAATGAATATGTTGACGATGTTGCATATCTGCCAACATAGGGGGTCTCCCCGATATGAAGTCCCAATTAGACCTCACATCGTTTGAAGTAGAAGCACGTTCCGGATAATAGGCCCAACCACCATTATTCTTAGGGATTTTCCTTTGCTGCAATTATCAACATAAGATATTATGAAAATAGTATTTCAAACAAGCAAGTAAGTTGGTACAGTGAGGCATACAATTGCAATGTATATAAGGTACTTTCATGGAAGGGAAGGAGAGAGTGAGCCTCTAGAAGAAAAGTAACAATAATATACTAAAAGAGACACACAAGAGCATGGAAAGAAATGTTGATTAACTTGGAAAGTATTTCAAAGGATAGCAATGATCATAAAAGCAAGTAATAATTCACATTCAACAATACACATACCAAAACCAACGAAATAGCTCATGTTTATTAGTATGTGTAAACATAAACATACACCAAAAACAATGAAAAAATAGTCTTACAATAATTCACGAAATATGCATGAAAGTATGCCAGCTCCAAGAGCTTCATATATTAAGTGAAAGTTCCAAGATACATGATTACAATGATGCAACAGTAACCCCAATAGTGGAACATTAAGTCACCACTGGCTCCTCCATAGAAAGATCTTCTCTCCTATGCCAAGCTAGATAAGCCAAGGTGAAAAGGCCTTTTCCTCGAGCTATGAGGGTGCATTTATAACAAATTTGTTGACTCTCCACCTCCCTTGTGACTCTTGACCTTCTCGCATGACTCGTGAGCTCCCATGTGACTTTTGACATTCCTATGTGACCTTTGAGCTTCTACATGGCTCTAGGAATTTCCAGTGACTTTTAACATTCCATGTGTGACGCTTGGGCTTCCACAAATTTGACATTTTCTCATTTTTTTAAAAATATAATATTACATTCCACCAAATGTTGAAAAATTCATGGAGAACATAACAATTTTGTAATGACACTTTTAGAAGCCATACTTTGGCAACTATGACATAAGACTTCATTGTATCAATACAATGCCAAACTCTTCTTTTTGATGCTATGACTTCAACTTCTTCATGATAGATACTTCCTTATACTCCATCTTGACCCTCCAGAGGGTCTGGATAATGTTGGAACCTTCTAAGTTGACATCAGTTTCCATCTCTTTGTCATGTTCCAAGATTCCTTTACTCCTACATGATAACATATTTATGAATGGTCTCCACAAGTGTTCTTCTTGTAACCTCTCTTACTAACCTCCTTGATCATCATCTTTCCTTGTCAAGATGATAAGACATGAAAATGAAGTTCGCTCATGAAAATACAACATTAGTCCCTAAATCACCTATTCTATCTTGTTTATGCATATGAGACAAACTGTGATAGGAAAATGCACAAGAACTAAAGGAGAAGTCTAGGAATGTAGTGCAACGAGTTAGGAGGCAGAGAGTGAGGGTCTGGACTCTGTGATTGCACAATGTGCAGTGGTAAGAGAGAGTAAAGGTGTGGTTTGCGCGTTGGACAAGTCCAAAAGGTAAGAAGAGAAATCTTAGGCATTGTAATTGCAGAATACACAGTTCTTGAGAGGGAGGATCCATGTATTGTGTAGTTAACAACTACAAGGATTGGAGGAAGGCCCTATTGTCCACAAAGATTGTACAATTCATAGTAACAAAAACACTGGACAAGGAATTGTGTAGGTGAGCATGTAAAAGAGGTAAAAGTGATAGGCTTACTGAATGATAATGTGTAGTTATCAAGGAAGGGAAGCCAAGGATTGAGTAGTTGAGAAATGTAGGAACTAAGGGATGATCATAATATCCACTAGAAACGTGTATTTTGTAGTGGAGGAAATATTTGATCAAGGAATTGTGCAGTCGAGCACTATAGGAGACAATAGTGACATGCTTGGGTACTGTGGTTGCGCAGTGCATAGTTAAGCATGGGAAGGGTCCAAGGATGTCTAGACTGATCACTAGAAGTGTGTAGTGCACAAAATTGGGCAAGGTTGTTCAAGGACTGCACATTGATCAAGTGTAGTCAACATAATGGACTGTCTGAGCTCTGGTATTCTGTAATGTGTAATTGAAGGAGGTTTACCTATATGATTGTGTAGTGAGTAGTTCTAGGAGGTAAGACTTCATCACTATGGCTTAGGAATGTGCAGTGCACAGTTGAAGGAGGCTGAGAAATTGAAAAAGTGTGGGATCATTGAAACAAGAGAAGAAAAGTAAGAGAAAACAAAAAATCATGAACATGATCACACACACTTATACAATCAAACACATAAAAAAAATGTTCAGTGCCGAAAATCAACATGTTTATAGTGAAACAAAAGTAAATCGACACTTATCCCCAAGTGAGAACCTAAGATGTACCTTTATGACACAAGTGTCACAATGCAACCAAAATTTGTGCTATGTCATAAGAATGTATCGAACACATGTCCTAATGATAAATATCATCAACTATAGGAAGCAAGAGTGTTGGAGATACCTCTAGGAGGCGCTCTTAAGATGTGTGAAAACAAGGAAAAGAAACACATGAAAGAATGAAAAAACACTTACAAACACAAAGAAAACACAAGAGACACATGCAAGAATCAAAATAAGAAAACCTAACACTTGGAAAATAAAGAGCAAGAAAAAACACGCATGTAAGAGAAAAAGAAAGCAAAAGTGACACTTTTGAAAGAAAAAGTGACAATTGAGTAACTCACCCAAATGATGGGTCATTCAAAACTATCTGTGAGAGAATGCTCCTTATAAACCAATAGTGCACAAAGCTCAAAAGAAAAATATGAACATAAGGGCGAACTCTAGACTAGACTCTTTATATAGGAAGAGTGGACATGATATTAGAATTAATATTGGTGAGCTCGCTAAGTGCATGTCTAGGAGAAAAAAGCGAATTGATTGATTTGAAGGAGTACACTCTCACTATAGAAAAAGAGTGTGAAATTACTATCTGCAGATGATTCCCTCAAAATGTCTCTAAGAATTGTGCAATCACTATCATTGGTAACTGCATAATCAACTATTTTCAAGGAGTGCACAGTGGTTTCCTCAGGGAACTGCAGAGTCATTGTCTCTAGGGACTGCATAGTTAATGGCAGTAATAATTTACCAGTCACTGTGGCTAAGAGTTGCGCAGTTACTATCACAGGAAATGTGATTTCACTGGCACCGGGAGCTACTTGTCGCTGCTAACAAAATGTGCACAACAATGAAATTGCAAGGTATTCTTAGCCTATCTTGGGATGTGCACTTGTGAAGACTTCAAGAGCTAGTAATGTGCAACAAGTAGTTTGATATTTAAGATTCCTAAACGAAGACTTGAACATTTGAACAACATGACTTAGCATTATATTAATGGATTGAGACGAGGGATGGAATCACCATAGGAGGCTCCGAAATTTGGATGTAGGCAAAATTTTGGAGGGTATTTGTTGTAGTGAAAACACACGGTGACACACTAGAAGAACTCCAACTTGTCTATTTAGTTATAAACTTGAGCACAAGATGTAGCCTTCTTGGTCTAGGAGGATCATACAGGTCCAAGTATAAGTGGCTTAAGTACAAAGGCTCAAAAATCAAAGTGTTAGAAATGTAGCAAACTTAGTGTCAAGTTGAAGATCTCGTCTACCTGATTCCAATGGAGCAGACGGCACTCAATTCTGAGTCCATATGAAGGAGTTAGAAGCAGTCAAAGTTTAAGGGTTGACTTGGTGATGTGGCATCTTAAGGAGGCAAAAAATTTACAGAAATCTGGCCACCGGATTCCGGCCAACTCTAGCTAGATTTCAGGCGAAATTGTGGGTCACTTAAATTGACCCCTTTGGTCAATTTTCGAAATTTAAAAAAAAAATCAAGTTGGTTTTAAGAATAAAAAAAATATTTTAAAAAAGGTAGGGCGAGCAATGGCCCCCGCCCTACCCAACGGTCACAACAAATAATATTAAAAAGAAGGTCCCGGGGGGGGGTTCAGCGGCCATGACCCTGTCAGCCCCAAACTTACAGAACCAACACCATATTAAATGGGTGGGTGGGGGTTGTTAACCCCACCGCCCAACCCACACTCCATATTTGGATACGGTGCCGACAGAGGTTTCGAGTAGGCGCCCCATGTGGGTCCGGACCCCCATAAATTGCCATACTTTGTATTAATTTAATGCCACATGGTTTAAAAAAAGCACGCCATGGTTAATTCAAAACAATTTCGCCTTATTACGGATGGGGTGGGGTTTGGCTACCCGACCCCCTCCCTTACATAACGGATCCAAACCAACTCACCAACGACAGACTTGGTTAAGTCCGCCCACACTCATATATTTAAACCTGCATTTCATAAGTATGCCCAAGAATGTGAGGAGCGACACAGAGTACGAGATGGAGTGGAACCATGAGCGCTTTGTAGGAGGGGGACAGAACTATGAAATGAGCCATTTCTAGAGGGGACATATTTGCCTGGCATTAGAATCAGGAAAATGTTATATGGATTCTGCACCTCTCGGCACCACGAATCCAACGATGCTGTCCATTTATTCATCAGAGGTCTCCAATTTTCAGGCACTTTCAGCTATGGAGGTATAAGGGTGTAATTTTGCATTAATGCTTGTAATTTCATTTTATTTGCCACTTAATGAAAGAGGGCCTCCCCACTGATTGAGCAGGGCCCAGAGACGTAGTACCTCATGGACGAACTCCGATATCAATTTCATGTCTTCTTGCATGATCTTATGTGCTTCTCTCTTCTTATGTTTATTCCTTTAAAGTTTCATGGTTAAGTTGCAATTTTACATATAATTCTTTAATACATCTCAAAGAAAAATATTTTGGATCAAGTGGTGTCAGATTAGGTCTTTGTAGATGTGAATTGCATGTTTGTATGCTAACTATAAACGGGCTATGAAGAGGCGAAGGGAAACTAAAGTCTTTTTATCCCGAAGCGAGACATACACATCAAAGAAGAAACATGGATGACGATGTTCAAAACGAGCAGGAGCTAAACTTCACAAGACCTTATACACCATGGCAGTTCGGGTCGAGAAGTTGTTCTCTAGACTTGAGAAACTAGAGGAAGCAGGGGAGAAATGCTTCAGAAGGACAAGGTTCAACGCATGGAGATAATGGAGGAGATGCACCTCCTTCTCCTCCCACGAGTGAAAATTATTCCTCCTCTTCTCACCATCAGCATAGGAATTCAGGAAATGCATCTAATAAACCTTTCTTTAAGTTAGATGTCAAATTTTATCTACCCATGTATAATGGTGAAAGTAATGCAGAGAAGCTTAACAATTGGGTTAGGCAGATCGAACTCTACTGCAGGATTCAACAGATCGTGGAGGATGAGGCAAAGATCTAATTGGCTTCTCTTCAACTGAATGGCATCGCTTTTATCTGGTGGGAGAGAAAACTTCAAGGCAATAGTAATTTGGGTAACCTTCTTTCCTCATGGTCAAATTTTATTGCTACACTTAAAGATCAATTATACCCCTTGGGTTATAAATAAAAAGCCTTAATGGAGTGGTCATACCTAAGGCAAGGCAAAGGCCAAAACGTGCAAATATTTATCGAGGAATTTAGAAAACAAGCACTAAGTTTGGGCATTTCATTAGATTCATCTGAAGTGGTAAATAATTATATTGGGTCATTACATAGTTACATTAGACATTCATTGTTAATGTTTGAACCTACTACTATTGACTCAGCCAGTGTAAAGGCCATTCATCTTGAAAACAGGGGAAGAGATGATAAAGATGATCATTCAAATAAACTGCCTTTCAAACCTTCAAATGGAAAATTCAAGCGGAAAGGAAAGGGAAAGGGAAATAAGATGACATCAACGAAGAAAAATGAAGGAGAAAAGCCTTATTGCACTCACTGCAAAAAGGAAGGTCGTGATGAAAATAATTGTTGGAAGATGTACCTGGAAAAGAAGCCAAAGATATATGATGGAAAGGGTAAGAAAAAGGCAGTAGCAACCACGCAGCAAGACCTTGGATCCGAGTCTGGCGATGAGGCATTTATCACAGTAGCAGGCAAAAAATGTACTCTTTCTCTTCATGCTAATTTTGAATCGCATGGAAGCACTAGTTCAACAGATGAGCCTCTTCCTAATGAACGAAAGAGAATTGAGTTGTTTCATATTAGATTTTTCATAAATCATACAAGAGCAGAAACTTTATTTGATTCAGGCTCTCAAGCAAATTTAATCTCAGAATCCTTGGTTAAAAAGTTAGGCTTAGAAGTTAAGCCTCATCTGAAACCTTATCCGCTTGGATGGATACACGACAAAGTAAAATTAAATGCAACCAAGAAAAATAGAAATGAAATTTGGCATATTGAGTCCTCTAAAGGTAATGTAGTTCAAAAAACTCAGGATATCCAAAAAGAAGCATCTCTATACTTTTTGTAGTTCTATATGGTGGTGAATGGGACAGATCCTTCAAGCCAAGGTTGGGCTCTACAACATTATGGGTGGATGTTCGACTGTTCTACAAACAAGGTGTTGGGAAAGGAGGTGACAAAGAATGAAAACCTGGGGGTGCTAAAATATTTTTTCCCAGGACAAGAGCCCCGACCCAGATGGGTGGTCGGCTGAGTTCTTTATCCATGAATTCACGAACTTATGGAATGGTCCATATCGAGGGGAAAAATTCCAGGTGACATCAACTCCACTTTTCTTGTTCTCATTCCTAAATCCTCCAGTCCTTCAAATTTCAGGAACTTTCTCCCGATTTCTCTTCGCAATGTGATTTATAAAATCACATCGAAAATCATTGACAATAGATTGAAAGGGTTTCTATATTTTTTCATCACCAAAGAGAAATTTGGCTTCCTCCTCAGGCAGTCGATCCACAATGCAATTACAGCTGGAAAGGAAGTCCTACACTCTGTTCACACCAAAAAAATGGAATCTCTCATTATGAAAGTGGATTTGTTCAAAGCTTTCGGCTGTGTAGATTGGTCGTTTATCCGAGTTGTTCTTCTGAAAAATGATATCTCTATTTCTAATATCAGATGGATCATGGCTTTCATTTCATTAGTCAATTATTCAATCTTAATTAATGGTCTTCCTTCGGATTTTTTCAAAGCTAGTTGTGGCCTTCGCTAGGGGTGTCCCCTCTCTCCCCTCATTTTTATTTTAGTAATGGATGGTCTTAGCACTCTTCTTAAGGAGGCTCAACGGAGGGGCACCTTTGAGGGCATCTTCTTCTCTCCATCAGTTTATATCACTCACTCTTTATTTTTTTATGACCTTCTAGTGTTTGGAAAGTTAATTAGAGCCCAATGGATCCATCTTTATAACCTGTTTTGGTATTTCGGGGTGGCTTATGGGCTGTAGATAAATGGCAGCAAATCCCTTGTTCTATTCGTAGTAGGGGACAAAGGGGAGATCGAATTCATTGTTGATATATTTGGGTTCAGGAGAAACACATCTCTAATGGCCTCTGCTATCCTGGGTTTAGGTTGAAGCCTTGCAGATACAAGTCCATTGATTGGATGTGGTTTGTGGACAAATTCAAAAAAAAAAAATCAGTGCTGGACCAACAGAGTATTATCATTAGGAGGTGGGTGTGTCTTGGTCCATGCAGTGCTCCAACAATTAGCAGTTTTTGGGCACACCTTTTCCTCCTTCTTGCCCGAATAATCTCTCTTATCAAAGCAACGATCTCTCATCTTATATGGTCGGGAGCGAAGGAGGAATTTTTTTTTTCACTTGTGTAAGCTGGATGTAGTGTATATTCCCAAGTAGTTTGGGGGATGGGATCAGGCTCTCCTTTTGAAATCTCTATGTAGGGTGCTCAATGGGTCTGGGGTTTGGCCGAAAATAATCAATATTAAATACTTAGAAGGGTCGCCCCTTCTTCAAATCTTTAGAAATGCCCCGTTTCTGATTAGAAACGGGTCATATATATGGCAGGGTTTCCTGAGAGTGATAAGACTCTTTTTTTATTGGTTGGCTGGCGCTTTTGGAATGGGAAGATCATTCTATTATAAATTGATAAGATTAAGGGCTTTCCTACTCCTCATCGCATGGAATACCATCTAAAACATGTATTGGAACAAAAGGGTTCTTTTTCCTTTCTCAGGTCATATCGCACCGGCAACAAGGATGTCCGATGTGGAAAGTGGCTTTCTCCTTAGGCTTGACTGGAGTCGATGTTGCCTCTTGGAAATAATATTTTGAATTGTTGCAGTCAGGGGGTTTTTGTCTGCATCCAAGGGGAGACTGCATCACTTGGAATGGGGCTCTGATTGAAGGGGCCATCTCTATGGAAGAGACCTATCAACATCTGATCCTCAAGAAGGTTGAGTTCAAGGAGCCATCTCCCTTCAAACCCTTCTGGTCTATAAATATCCCAAACAAAATCTTGCTTCTCGGATGGCTGGTGTGGAAAAATAGAGTATTGACTTCTCCATCTTTTCCTTACCTATCCTGTCATTCTTAGCCTCTGGTCCCTCTTCTCCAAATTCATCCCTCTTCTCGATTGGAGCCCTCTTTGCATTATAGACACCCTTACCTCCTGGGATGCAACTCCTCATAGATTCTGATCCCTGCCATTTTTCTTCTTTTGGGAGGTATGGATAGCTAGAAACCGCTTCATTTTTTATAACAAGTCGGTGATTATCACCCACATCCATGGGGCAATAATGTCTTGGACTGTTGGCTTCTCTTCCATCCCCCCTCCCATCAAGGAAATATCTCTTCATTTTCTCCCCTTTCCTATTTCCTTTCCAGCGAATTTCTTTGATGGCGCTGACTAGGCTGGGATATGTGGTTGTGGGGTTTGGATCAAGTTGGTAAATGGTTATAGATTCCAAATATTCTGGAACAGTGGTTCTAGCACAAACACCAAGGCTGAGGTTCTTTCCCTTTGGAGGGTTCTCTAGCTTTCTTGTAATCTCCAACTACCTTCCATCCATATCTATGGAGATTCCAAAGCTGTTATAGATGGCATTATTGGTAAATATTTGTTTCAACCTATTTTTACAAGGTTGGATTGTTTGCATCAGCTTCCTGCTCAAAAAGCTCCATGATCCTCCTCTGAAGCACATTTATCAGGATCTCAACACCCGAGCAGACTCTCTCTCAATGCGTGGCCTAGAAACTCCTTTTGGCTCCATCAATGTTCTGCAATACACTTGCAACCAGCTGCCCACGTCTACATCTTACCCACTCTTATGATAACCGCTTTCTTCTTATCATTTTTTGCAGTATTAAAACCTCTTAGTAGTTTCTACCTTTTGGATCGCTTGCAGTTGGTGATTTTATTTCTCTCGTTTGTTGTTTCTCTGAGCTAGATAATGGCAGTGCTTCCTGTCTTTTTTCTCACATGTATATGGTTGGAATTGGACAATAGTTCCTTGTAATGATTAAATCAGTAGACATGTTACGTTTTGGGTCTTGATTTTGGGTTTAATGCAGTATGAGATGTTAGACTTTGAAAATAGATTGTAATCAGTCCCCAACTGATCGATCAGGAAGCATTATGATCATATCTCTAGATATTGTACCTATATATGGTGTTTTTTCCTCTCTGAAAAAAAGTTGGTAATAAAGAATTAGAATAATAATTAAAATATTGAGATGATGAAAATGATAATTGTTGTATTAGATTTAGGTTGTTTACTCTATTTGTGTTAAGTTGGTAACACACAATTAAAATATTGAGATGATGAAAGCTGAGTGAGATTATTTATCACTTATTTTACAATGAAAGATTTAAAACCATTGTGAAGAAATATTGATTTTTTTAGACAGACCAATTTCTACTAAGAGGAAACAATTGGTACATGTTGCTTTTGCCTCATTTTAGCTTATTAATGTATGTTTTATTCTTATTCTCATTTGTATTCCATATTATTGTTTATTATCTCATTGAGGAAATTATCTATAATTGTTGTAAATCAAGACAATGCAGACAATGCATTATTACTTTGCATCAAAAAAACATAACCCTTGACCCAAAAAAAAACAGAGTAAATATTTATAGGATTCAACCAAAATAATCTAGCACATAACCCATTTTTTTTAATCCAAATGAAATACTTATGAAATATCCTTACCACAAATCAAAGAGTGTTTTTAATTGGAGTTAGGATTTGAAAAACATTTGATTTATTAGAAAATTAATAATATTATAATAATAAGTTTTACAATTTGTAAAAACAAAATATCTCATTACAAATAATTTTCCTTCCAATTTTTAGGCAATAAAATAAAATATTAAGAGATAGAAAAAAATTATATTCTACCATAAAAACATGCGAGTAAACCCGTGTTGTTCTAGGTGAATTGCAAGGTTTCACCAATGTTAGTGCCCCCCATTAAACAAACAATACGAGTACCAGGATGGCTTATCCTTCATGTTCGCTTCCCCACTCTCACATCGTAAGCCATGGCTAACTTGGTCCTCTTGTCTCAAATCCTTCACGTTCGCTTCCCCACTCTGACATCACTCTATAGATCTTGCAGGTTTCATATTGTGCTGACTATCCATGGACACAAAGCTTATGATTTTTTTCCCTTTATGATGATTATGCGTGTCAACATGATTCACCTTATTACGTTTTTGTGGCAGCATCCTTATTTACCTCTTATTCTTGTTTTTTTCCTTATGCAAAGACTTAAATTATGATGGGAAGTAACTGATATAAAATATATTAAGCATCAAATATTTTTAAAGATTTTAATTTTGAATGATTTTATTGCAATACTTAAGAATATAAAATCACTACACCTATTTAAAAATCATGCACGGATACAACAACAATATCTAGAAATAATGACATAAAATATATGAAGTAGTTATCCATATTGAAATACTTATTTTTGCAATGTTAAATATTATAAATTAAATTGGTCAATGTTATGACAACGTTGTTTTATCAATTACATTTAATGAAATGATTGATTTAATCAATAATGCCAATGTGTGAACCTGTTATGTTGTTGGTACATACAAAAAAAACCATTGAACTTTCTAAATGTGATACGTATTCATATGTTTGGTAACCCTTAAGCAAGGTTGAGCATTTTGGGCTTGTGGAAAAAAGGAAAAAAGTGTTTCTAGGGCTATTTCCTTTGATGACATGAGTGTAAGATCATTCATTTAGGTTGATTGTGAGCACTGAATGTTTCATATATCATTATGTGTGGAGATGTCATGGAATTATAAGCTAATTACCTGCTATATTTGTCAACTGTATATGTTTATCACCTCAAAACCAAGTTTCTTGGAGTGGAAGAAATTATTCTACTTATAGTGGTCTTCACTTAACTTGTTCAATTTCCTCTAGCTTTTTCAAGTGAGAGAATCTCAATATTTTTCAAGGACCTCTGGAACCAGTCGTACAAGCAAACAACAAACTACTCAAACTTGAAATTGTCTTCAACACCTCCCAAGTTCCATACCCCTCACCTGCAAGCTTGTTAGAATTGGTAACCAAAACCAGGTTGGTTACTATCTGAACATTGTATTCTGACTCCTCCTCTTTGTGAACAATGTATGTAATGTAACTACATGGGGTGTTGCCAAGTTATCTCAATTCTAATTTTATTCTAAAAAAGTTGAGTTTTAGTGGATTCTTTTCAAAGCAAGTTGAATGACATAACTATATTGGCAACTTCTATGGTGAAATTTGAATATCAAGCAAGTTGTAAGTTGTATATATCATTCGAGCAGGAAACATTAATAGACCTAGATTGGAGTAAAACTCTAATAAAACATATGGCAAGAAATTTTTTTAGATGTGTCAATGTTGCATTTTTATTTGATGGCTTGACCAGTCATGATTCAGGTATGAATTGAAAAAAATATGTTTATTTATGGATGAAAATAACATGATAATATTTCCCCTTCCAAGTTTCACACTTAAGTAGCCAACTATTTTTTCTCAAACAAATCCATTTCCATTGAATTTCTCCCTTTCATATTCTTGAATATTTTCCTGGTTTCTTAGGTGGAAGGACACATATCTACTAAAAGGTATAGACCCTAGATTACTCTTTTTAAAACAATCCTTGTTTCTTTGGGAATTTCAGGTAACTCTTTTGAAAATTCGCTAATAAACACCCACTGATCTAGAATTAAATTACAATTAATTTTTATAATTATTTTTAAACTAATTTTGGAACCATCACAAAGATCAATGTCCAACTATCATAACCTCAACCATCTTGATCATTAATAGTTCTAACCTAGCCATGGAAGTATTTAATAATTTGGAATTATCTTGTCATAATGAATACATTGCAATTATGATGCTAATGATCTTTTCCCCCAAGTCCTCCAAACATTGAAGCATTGGACTTGTTCCATGGGCACTTTGTTTGAAGCTTTTTTCAAGCAATCAAATCTAAATTCCTTTTAAATAAAATGTAGGTTGTAATCTAGAAATAAAGGATTGTTCTTTATGTTTGTTTTGTTATATGGTAATATTAATTTATATTATATGTTGTAATGGTTTTGAAATCTTTTGGTGGTATTATTTTAAATAAAATAATATGGTTGTGCACTTTATTGTCAAAAGAAAATGGGAAAATAAATAGATAGATAGATAGATATCATTTTTGTAAATTTTGTGTTGGAAAATTTAAATTTCATCAATCAAGTTTATATAGGGAAAATAAATTTTGATTATTAAATGTTATTAGAAATATAAATGTAAAATTATTAGTATAAATATATCTTAACTCTAGATTTATAATGCATTGATAGGGATCAAATCTTTCAATTTGTAAGTCTTTAGTAAAGTATAAAACTTGAGGAGATAATTGCACCTCAAGGGATTGATTCTAGATAAATTAGAGTTAAGATGGATTTACACTCATATATATATGAATCAATCATAGATTCAAATTTGTTGGATCTATTACGATGTAAGATGTTTTTTGGCCAAGATTGATAGATCTATTACTATGTGATTTTCTGATTTACCATTTCCAAGACCATGTGTCATGATTAATATGTTGTGGATATATATTTTATTAAAATTGATTTATTATATTCATCTTTCATTCATAACATGTGGTATTAAATCCATGGTTGTGAGCCTTTGTTTGAGTGTATTACAAAGATCGTCAAATTGTCTAATTTTAGTGCTTAAGAAAGATAGAATGCTCTATGACATTATTGTCATAGTGAAGTTTTGAAAGCATGAGAAAGTAAGTCTCTTAAGAAGTTTCTAGTATGCAAAAAGCAATTATGAGAGTCAAAACTGGAGATTGAGAATGAGATGCACTTGTATATAATATGTTCCCAATCTAAGTTGAATGGCGCGCAATGTCAGTTGTGAAAGATGCAAAAAAATAAATTGTTATAACCCCAACAAATTAGCCAAAACCCATGGTCACATGCATTATCTTGCACAACAGTTTTGAAAGATGCAGAACAATAAATTGTTTTAACCCAATAAATTATCCAAAACCCATGGTCATATGCATTATCTTTCACAAATATAAGGGGTCTAATTTTCCCCGGAGGAAATCCAAATGTAGGGCGATGTGCCTTATCTTGTAGACATAACAGGTATAATTTTCCCAAAATGAAAGCCAAATCGAGGATCATGTACAAAAAGGAAACGATTATGTATTGTAGTTGCTCCAAAAACCAAACTTATTTGCAGAAACAAAGATCTTTACTTGAAAATAAGTTTATCTCATGGATATTGAATCAGTAAGTTTTAAATCATAAGAGCCTTCATCGTAGAAATTAATTCCAGACATTTTAGCATCAAGAACAAATTCTTTCATCAACATAATGATTGTTTCGTCAGATAAAAGGATGGTCAATTGGCACAAAAGGGATTCTACTGAGAACAATAAAGTAGGTAAAGGCCAATGTCATCAAACCCTACCTATGTACCTGCATTGTTTCTAGCAAAATTCACACTGATTTCTAACACAAGTGCACCACCGACCATAGGCACTATCTATGCCATTCAAAGAGACCGGAAGAAAAAGAGTGGAAAGGCAAGGTCCACCATACGAACCATGAGGGGGCATGCTGGGTTGAACGTTGACGCATCTTGCAACAAAAAAATTCTTCCCACCTAAAGGATATTTTGACATCAATGCATTTCTTCCACACAATCTTGTGGCGACAAAATGACATGCTTTGTGAAATCTTAATAAAGAGAACAAATTATTTTAGCACCGATCCTCCAATGTAGAATCAAAGATATGAAATAAGCCCCTTGAGTTAGTTCCTTCGAGATGAAGTGAGAGACCGACCATCGCAGAGCTGGCTAGGAAGGATTAATGGAAGCAGCATAGGCTCCACGCTCCTATTGTTGGACCGTCAGAACTGAATGGACCTTCTTACCTTAATGCTAACTCGATGAATACGAACGATGCTAACTTGTAACATTTATGCACTGATCCCGCTGAACGTTGTTTTGAAATCGTTGAGGCTAAGGGATGTGTCCTTTCTCTGATTCTGTATTACCGCACCCAACAAGGAACCTAAAGGGATACATAACCATCTAGCAATAAGCACACACAGTAATCCCTATCATATCGATCGAAGAAATGCTCGATAAAGAACTGGTGAAACTACATCCTAAGCTTGGGGGATTTCATTCAGAAGGCTCCCATTAGCAGCTTGACAACACATATTTCTATTACTAGACATTCAAGGCAGTGAAAATATGAATAAAACGAATGGAATTTAATATTTTGACAGCATATAATGCGACAAGGAAGTGCGCGAAAATTCCTGTGGAAGATAGGAATCTCAAAGCGGTAATCTGTAAATAACATTAATGTGTTAGCTTAAGTGTGAGTTCATATGTGGACAAATGTCACACTTAGATTAAAAAGGTCGACGCAAATCAAAATTTAACTGATTCATAATAAAGGCCTATCGGCATAAAAATAATATAAATTTAATCATTAATATTTAATTTTTTTAAACAAATATAAAAATTTAGAGACTTGTAGTTTTAGGTTGATAAGTGTATTTTTTTTTGGAAAGTTTTTACAATTTTAATTTAACTATCAATAATTCTTATATATATGGTATGGATTTAACCTCTATGAAATATATTGGTAAGGTTACACAATCTCCCTCTCCCCTTCCGACATCACCAAGTCCTAGAAGGCGTTGGAAACTCATTGGGGAAATTTCTAGAGATGGATCGAGAAACAATGGACAAAGTTGTATTTACGTTTTCTATATATGTGTGGAGATAGACTTGTGTGAAGGCCTACCAGATCACATCCATATAGCTTACTAAGATTTCTCAAGTGGAAAAAATGCTTATAATTTGAATTACCACTTTTAGGTGTGGGATCTGTCATCAGACAGAGAATTTGTAGCATTCATGCACACGAGAAAAACAAAGAACAAAGAAGAGATCACAAAAGCCAAAGGGTTGGAAATTTCCAAATCCACCTTCTTCGAATGACGAAGATGAAGAAATGGATGAGAGTTAGCAACGACTAGAGGAACATAATCAACAAGGATCCCAAATGGAGGAGGGAGAGGAGAAGTAGAAAACCAATGGTTTAGTGATGCCTCAGACTCCTGGTAATTAACTTGAGGAAAAGGGAAGTAGTATAAAAGCAACAAATATCATAGTAGCATAGTAGCAGAAGGTGTTCATGGCCATTCAAAAGGAAGCAGGGGGCATAAAGTGAACCCATACATCTAAGAGCTCAGGTTCAGACAAAGAAGCTCCCCCAAAGGTGAAATCCAACCAATTGGAAATAGTAACGACCACTTTGAATCAAGGAGTTTGGTGAAAGGTGGAAAAAAAATAAAGGAGAAAGGGGGAAGCTAATTGATTATTATCACATTTAGCCCCGACAATTTCATGTAATTATTATTCTTTATTTTTTTTATCATTTTGTGCATCGATCGAAAGGCTAATATGATCTAATTCTTTCAGGCATCTACAAAATGTAGTTTTATTCCATGGTTTTCTGGTTAAATAAAATTACATTTTTTTTTGTTACATGTTAAAAACAACTTCTCTTGACTGATATTTTCTTTAGTAAAATTAGCATTGGGTCTATTACCCATTTCACTATGTTTCTTTCTACATTCATTGGCATAATGACCATACTTCTTACAGTAATGACATTGGACTTGGGATTTATCATACCTTTGTCCATGTGCTTGATTTTGTCCACCTTGTTGGCTGCTGCCTTAGCCTTGGTTCTGATTTTGATTGCTGCCCTTTCCACTTGTATTTACAGGGTTGTTTCTTCCTTTGTTTTGGCTTCAACCTCTTCCTTTTCCTCTGTAGTTTCCTCTGCATTGACTTCTTCCTCTTCCAAAGGAAATTTGGGTCTTGAAGGCATGCTCCAAAGATGAGTTTTTTGTTCTACCGAATATTTTTTCATGTGTCATCAATGATGCATGAAGCTCATCAACTGTAAAATTTTAGAGATCCTTTGTCTCTTCAATGGTTGTGACTATCACATCAAACCTTGAGGGTAAGCTCCTCAACACTTTCTCCACTAGTTTTATATCTTCTACTATCTCTCCATGAGATCTCATTTGGGTGACCAAACCAATCAACACTGTGAAGAATGAGTCTATTGTGTCAGACTCCTTCATGCAAATAAATTTAAAATCCCTTCGCATTAATTGAAGCTTTGTTGTCTTTACCTTCTCTATACATTGGTAGGCTGTTTGGAGAGTATCCCATGCATCCTTAGACCTCTTTGCTGCTGTAATCCTTGGAAATACACTTTCATGCACTACTTGAAAGAGATATAAGAGGGCTTTTGAATCCTTCTTCCTATTACTCTTTAGCAAATTCTTCTCTGCCTGTGTTAAGGCATTAAATGCATTTTCATCTGCTGGTTCTTCCAGACCATCTTCAACAAGCTCTCATAAATCTTGAGAGGAAAACAGGGCTCTCATTGTGATTTCCCATTGAACTGTGGGAGTTGAGTATTTCCCATAATCGTGCTTGTTTTGGCTCCTTCCATAGCTAGCTTTTTGAACTATGCAATAAAAACTTGACTGTGTTTTTAAATGAACCATCTCACTACTAAGAGATTAAACTCTGTCTTCAAGATACTTCTCTGGACTGCACTTTTTAAAACAAAACTAATCTCTGTTTTTGTAAAATACCTTGCTTTTGTTGAGCCTTCACTCTACTGGTCAAAAGCTACAACAAACTCCTTCCTTCAGCTTCTTTGAAAAATTCAAAGAGCCTGGACTAGCTCTAATACCATGTTGGAATTTCTGAACAATTCCGAACACACGGAGGAAAAATAAAATTCTTCAACTCAACACAAAGATTCAATTCAAAAGATGTAGATAGAGATGCAACAAAAACACTTCATTTCATTAAATCAAAAGCTATTACAAAATGGATATTTCCTGAGAACTTCATTGTTCTGGATTACCAAAAAAAATTATGTTTGACTACCACTGAAACGCAGTGCTATTTTCTCCTTAAACTGCTCTCTGTCCTCTTTTTCAATTCTGCCTTCAGGAAACCAAAAAAAATACACTGTCTTGCATGTAAAATTCTCTCTCTATTTTTCCATACAAAGTCTCACTGCACTCTACTTTCTTTTAGTTCATATACTCTAGTGTTTTTTTTTTTTTTTCTTTTTCTGTCTGCTGGCTTTTTCAAAGCATACAAAAAAACATTACACAAACTTCGGGCTTTACAACACAATACAATGTTCACTTATATTATTTTCTCTGTTGCTGTGTTATATTTTTTATAACAATTAACTTTATATATATATTATAAACTTTATAGGTTTATAATATATATATATATATATATATATATATATATGTTCTAAGTCAAAGCATATGAGTCGCTCCATTTTAAAACAAATATATATAAAGGTTTTGAAACCTTAATAAACCTTTAAGTCTCGGCACTTTTTAACAACAACAAAAAACACTAATTTTTTTTAACCCAAGCCTATTAAACCTTATGTCATCGCGGACTTAAAAACCTTTTATGCAATCTGGTTTACCGGGATTTATCGCATCCAATTTGGTCGATGATGATTGTGCATGCAAACCATGCGATATCTCCCTCATTGGCTGGAGGTGGAGCCCGCGGCGGATTTCAAAACAATTCAATCGGATTTGATAAGGGGTTATTGCATACATTCTGGGGTTGTCAACATCAGCTTCCAGATTTGCAATAGCCTCGTGATTGGTTGATGCGGTTGCTATGTTGGCGATGAATGCAGATGGTTGGTGAGTGTTTTAAACGATGTCTGGTGTAGTGATTTAATGCAGGGATGGCGAGGTTGCGTGGTGTAAACCACAGCGAAACACATCAAAAAATGATTTTTCACAAAAGTATGGCTACGACCTTAAAATAAATTTAGTTTTGTAGGGTTTTAAATCAGAGTTGAATGTGTCGGTTGTGTGCAAGCAAGAACAAAACAGATTTTTGCTCCTACTATCCTTTGCCGCAGTTGCAGTTGGAGTTTAATGTTTCAACAATCTTAACTATAAATAATCTCTCTATTTAATGCTATATAAAAAATTATAATGTCTTTTGTTTAAGCAATAACCCTGCTAGTTTTGAACCTGTGACTTCCCAAGTGAAATCACAAGTTCTTAACCATTGAGCCCACTCAAGTTGCCTATAAAAAATTATAATGTTACATGTGATATAAATTTGAGGTCGGGAATATTCATTTTCTTGAAGATAGAAAAACGAATGCAAGTTTTTTCTTTTGAGGATGTTATAGTTAATGAAGACATCATGAAAATGAGACCTCCAAACACTAGTATATTTTTTAAATAGTTAATTCCATTAACTCTTTCATGACCTCCCAAACAATAGTACATTTTTTAAATAGTTAATTCCATTAACTCTTTCATGGGAATGATAAGAAATTAGAGTTATAAAGGGAAAAAGGAGATTGAGATTATATTTTAAAGAGTAAAATTTAAAATATACTTTAATTATGAAATTAATATATTTTAATATTGTCAAGTCATTGGCACTTATTATATATAGGATATAGAGGTGATCTAGTTTGAAGCTACAACATTGTAAATTAGGGATTTCATTTGGGGAGAGGAGCTTTTATCACTTCTTTAGAAATGTAGTGGTTAATAGAGGGCGAAAGAGGAGGCACTTAAATCCATTAACAACTAATCATGGTCAAGCCAAGGATAGTTATCTAGGTGTGGTAAGGGGCATGAAGCCCTAACATCGCCACTCAAGAGCAAACTTCCAAATCTAATCCTAGAGAATTCCTCTTCTAGGTCAATGAGGAAGTGTATCCCGATAGAAAACAAAATCACCACAACTACAATGGCTCAGTATATACCATTTATGCAAGTCATGCAGTTATTGGGAAGTTTATAAGTATCTCACCATTGAAGAAGGCCCTTGCTTGGTGGATCAAAACCCATTGGAACCCAAAAGGGTGAGCTAATATTAAATTGGGCTCCATAGGATTCTTCATAACAATTTTCAACAATCTGGAGGACCATGAATATTTAAGAATGGACCTCACTTCTTTTAATTAGTGGAGCACTACCTTCACGTTTAAAAAAAAATATTACTCTAGAAAAGGAAGATTTTACCACAACACTAGGTTGGGTCCATCTACACTCTCTTCCTCATGAGCTCTTCGATCCAAAAATATTGCAGGGAATAGGAAATAAAATGAGATCCTTTGTCAAGATCTTATATGCCATTGAGTACAACCATCACATACCTTATACTCATATCCATGTATTTATAAATGTTTCCCAACCAATCCTAGTGAAAATTTATCGAATCTACCATGATGTGTATTGATATCAAACTATTGATTACAAGCACATACCTCTATGTTGTTGTAAATTCCATAAGCATAGCCACATATTTATTGATTTCCTACTTAATGCCCAACCTTGCCCCTTGTAAGTGGCGAATAAAAGGCGACTCAAAAAGAAGAAAGAAGTATACAATGAAATAAAAAAATGGAGAGACCCGGACTCACAATCATTATGAAGTCCTATAGAAATCCTTTGTAAATGATAGGGTCCTCGCACGAAGATGATAGGGCCAAAAGTGGCCATCAAGAACACGCACACAGAGGAACACATGCACGTTCCTAAGAGAGTTCACATGTTCCTAGGAATCTAGGTTTCGAAAGCCCTAAAATTCCAACCAAGATGCTATATAGGTTGTAAAGTCAACATGGCTCAGGATCACATGCACATTTCTAAGAATACACATGCACTCTTTGGAACGTGCAAGTGTTCCTAAAAATGTGCACATGTTCTAAGGAATGCATATGCATTAATGGTGCAACATGTTTTTATGCACCCATGGATCTTTTTTATTGTTATTTTGGGATTGCAATATGTGTTTTCCAGGGATATTAGGAAAAAATTTCATCCTTAGTCTACATATATGTGCCAAGTCAATGACATACATCTTCAAATTCCAATTAAGTTTTATAATCGATTTTTTGTTTTGATATTTTGGTTTAAAATTGAGAAAAAAAAACTAAATGATACCCTAAACACAATCACCATATTAAATTGTACGAAACTTGGTTAGTGTGGAGCCTAGTATGAGTACAAACCCACCGTCAAAAAACCACAATTTATAAAAACCAAACCCCAACCAAGAACAACGAAATCCCAATGGTGAAATTGATGAATCCTTGGCTACTTTTAGGGCACTAATGCAATATCTCCAAAACACTAGAGAACCCTCACAATTGTCTCTTGCAAGTTCATTAAATTCAATTATATCATCCATTTTCAATTCCTAAGGTCAATTAACCAATATTTTTTATTATAGGTCTAGGATGTTTGAACACTATAGAACCAATCTAAATAACGACCAAATTAGAGATCTTAACACTACTAGACAATATTTGTTGTCATTATTCGTTGAACCAAGTAATAATGAATTTGTTGACGACGTTGCATATCTGCCAACATAGGGGGTCTCCCTGATATGAAGTCCCAATTAGACCTCACATTGTTTGGAGTAGGAGCCTGATCCGGATAATAGCCCCAACCACCATTATTCATAGGGATTTTCCTTTGCTGCAATTATAAACATAAGAGATTATGAAAATAGTATTTCAAACAAGCAAGTAAGTTGGTACTATGAGGCATACAATTTCAATGTATATAAGGTACTTTCATGTAAGGGAAAGGAGAGAGTGAGCCTCTAGAAGAAAAGTAACAATAATATCCTAAAAGAGACACACAAGAGCATGGAAAGAATCATTGATTAAGCTGGAAAGTATTTCAAAAGATAAAAATGATCATAAAAGCAAGTAATAATTCACATTCAACAATACACATACCAAAACCAATGAAATAGTTCATTTTTATTAGTATGTGTAAACATAAACATACACCAAAAACAATGAAAAAATAGTCTTACAATCATTCAAGACATATGCATGAAAGTATGCCAGTTTCAAGAGCTTCATATATTAAGTTAAAGTTCCAAGATACATGATTACCATGATGCAACACTAACCCCAATAGTGGAACATTAAGTCACTGCTGGCTCCTCCAAAGAATGATCTTCTCTTGTATGCCAAGCTAGATAAGCCAAGGTGAAAAGGCTTTTTCCGTGGGCTATGAGGGTGCATTTATAACAAATTTGTTGACTCTCCACTTCCCTTGTGACTCTTGACCTTCTTGCATGACTCGTGAGCTCCCGTGTGACTTTTGACATTCCTATGTGACCTTTGAGCTTCTACATGGCTCTAGGAATTTCTAGTGACTTTTCACATTCCATGTGTGGCGCTTGGGTTTCCAAAAAATTTACATTTTCTCATTTTTTTGAAAATACAATATTTCATTCCACCAAATGTCGAAAAATTCATGTAGAACATAACAATTTTGTAATGACACTTTGAGAAGCCATACTTTGGCGACTATGAAATAAGACTTCATTGTATAATTACAATGCCAAACTCTTCTCTTTGCTGCTATGACTTCAACTTCATCGTGATAAATACTTTCTTATACTTCATCTTGACCCTCTAGAGGGTCTGGATAAATGTTGGAACCTTCTAAGTTGACATCAATTTCCATCTCTTTGTCCTATTCCAAGATTCCTTTACTCCTACATGATAACATCTTTATGAATGGTCTCCATAAGTGTCCTTCTTGTAACCTCTCTTGCTAACCTCCTTGATCATCATCTTTCCTTGTCAAGATGATAAGACATGAAAATGAAGTTCGCTCATGAAAATACAACATTAGTCCCGAAATCACCTATTCTATCTTGTTTATTTATATGAGATAAATTGTGATAGGAAAATGCACAAGAACTAAAGGAGAAGCCTAGGAATGCAATGCAAAGAGTTAGGAGGCAGGGAGTGAGGGTCTGGACTCTGTGATTGCACAATGTGCAGTGGTAAGAGAGCGTAAAGATGTGGGTTGCGTGTTGGACAAGTCCAAAAGGTAAGGAGAGAAATCTTAGGCATTGTAATTGCATAATACACAGTTCTTGAGAGGGAGGATCCATTTATTGTGTAGTTAACAACTACAAGGACTGGAGGAAGGCCCTATTGTCCACAAAGATTGCACAATTCACAGTAACGGAAAGACTAGACAAGGAATTGTGTAGGTGAGCATGTAAAAGAGGTAAAAGTGATAGGCTTACTGAATGATAATGTGTAGTTCTCAAGGAAGGGAAGCCAAGGATTGAGTAGTTGAGAAATGTAGGCACTACGGGATGATCCTAATATCCACTAGAAACATGTATTTTGTAGTGGAGGAAAGATTTTATTAAGGAATTGTGCAGTTGAGCACTAAAGGAGATAAGAGTGACATGCTTGGGTACTGTGGTTGCGCAGTGCACAGTTGGGCATGGGAAGGGTCCAAGGATGTCTAGACTAATCACTAGAAGTGTGTAGTGCACAACATTGGGCAAGGTTGTTCAAGGAATGCACATTGATCAAGTGTAGGCAACATAATGAACTGACTGAGCTCTGGGATTCTGCAATGTTTAATTGAAGGAGGTTGACCTATATGATTGTGTAGTGTGCAGTTCTAGGAGGTAAGACTTCATCACTATGGCTTAGGAATGTGCAGTGCACAGTTGGAGGAGGCTGAGAATTTGACAAAGTGTGGGATCATTGAAACAAGAGAATAAAAGTAAGAGAAAACAACAAATCATAAACATGATCACACACACTTATACAATCAAACACATAAAAAAAAATGTTCAGTGCCAAAAATCAGCATGTTTATAGTGAAACAAAAGTAAATCAACACTTATCCCCAAGTGAGAACCTAATATGTACCTTTATGACACAAGTTTCACAATGCAACCAAAAGGTGTGCTATGTCATAAGAATGTATCGAACACATGTCCTAATGATAAATAAAATAAACTATTGGAAGCAAGGGTGTTGGAGATACCTCTAGGAGGCGCTCTTAAGATGTGTGAAAACAAGGAAAAGAAGCACATGAAAGAGTGAAAAAAAAACTTAAAAACACAAAGAAAACAAAAGAGACACATGTAAGAATGAAAATAAGAAAACGTAACACTTGGAAAATAAAGAGCAAGAAAAAACACGCATGTAAGAGAAAAAGAAAGCAAAAGTGACACTTGTGAAAGAAAAAGTGACAATTGAGTAACTCACCCAAATGATGGGTCATTCAAAACTATGTGTGAGAGAATTCTCCTTATACAGCAATAGTGCACAAAGCTCAAACAAAAAATATGAACATAAGGGCGAACTCTAGACTAGACTCTTTATATAGGGAGAGTGGACATGATATTATAGTTAATATTGGTGAGCTCACTAAGTGCATGTCTAGGAGAAAAAAGTGAATTGATTGATTTGAAGGAGTACACTCTCACTATAGACAAAGAGTGTGCAATTACTATTTGCAGATGATTCCCTGACAATGTCTCTAAGAATTGTGCAATCACTATCATTGGTAACTACAAAATAAACTATTTTCGAGGAGTACACAGTGATTGCCTCAGGGAAATGCAAAGTCATTATCTCTAAGAACTGCATAGTTAATGGAAGTAAGAGTTTTTCAATCACTGTGGCTAAGAGTTGCGTAGTTACTATCACAGGAAATGTGATGTCACTGGCACCAGGAGCTACATGTCGCTGCTAACAAAATGTGCACAAAAATGGCATTGAGATGTATTATTAGCCTATCTTGGGATGTGCACTTGTGAAGACTTCAAGAGCTAGTAATGTGCAAAAAGTAGTTTGATAATTAAAATTCCTAAAGGAAGACTTGAACATTTGAACAACATGACTTAGCATGATATTAATGGATTGAGACGAGGGATGGAATCACCATAAGAGGCTCTGAAATTTGGATGTAGGAAAATTTTTGGAGGGTATTTGTCGTAGTGAAAACACATGGTGACACACTAGAAGAACTCCAACTTATCTATTTAGTTCTAAAATTGAGCACGAGATGTAGCCTTCTTGATCTAGGAGGATCGTACAGGTCCAAGTACAAGTGGCTTAATTACAAAGTCTCAAAAAGAAAAGTGTCAGAAATGTGGCAAACTTAGTGTCAATTTGAAGATTTCGTCTTCCTCATTCCAATGGAGTAGACGACACTCAATTCCAAGTCCGTATGAAGGAGTTAGAAGCAATCAAAGTTTAAGGGTTTACTTGGTGATGTGGCAGCTTAAGGAGGCGAAAAATTTACAAAAATCCAACCACCGGATTCCACCCAACTTCGGCTAGATTTCGGGCAAAATTGTGGGTCACTTAAATTGACTCCTTCGGTCAATTTTCGGAATTTTAAAAGAAAATCAAGTTGGTTTTAAGAATTAAAAAATTATATTAAAAAATTTAGGGCTAAATAATATTAAAAAAAAGGTGGGGGGATCAGTGGCCATGACTCCGCTGCCCCCAAACTTACAGAACCAACACCATATTAAGTGGTTAGGTGGGGGTTGTTAAACCAACCGCCCAATACACACTCCATATTTGGATACGGTGCCGACAGAGTTTTCAGGAAGGCCACCCCATGTGGGTCTGCCCCCCCATAAATTACCATACTTTGTATTAATTTAATGCCACGGGGTTTAAAAAAAGCATTCCACGGTTAATTCAAAACAATTCTGCCTTATTACGGAGGGGGCAGGGTTTGACCACCCGAACCCCTCCCTTACATAATGGATCCAAACCAACTCACCAACGACGGACTTGGTGAAGTCCGCCCACACTCATATATTTAAACCTGCATTTCATGAGTGTGCCTAGGCAAGCGAGGAGCAGCACAGAGTACGAGATGGATTGCAACCATGAGCGCTTTGCAGGAGGGGGGCGAAACCATGAACTAAGCCATTTCTAGAGGGGCCATATTTTCTTGGTGTCAGAATCAGGAAAATGTTATATGGATTATGCACCTCTCGGCGCCACGAATCCAAAGGTGTTGTCCATTTCTTCATCATAGGTCTCCAATTTTCGGGCACTTTCAGCTATGGAGGTATAAGGGTGTAATTTTGCATTAATGTTTATACTTTCATATTATTTGCCACTTAATGAAAGAGGGCCTCCCCACTTATTGAGAAGGGCCCAGAGACGTAGTCCCTCCTGGACGAACTCCGATATCAATTCCATGTCTTCTTGCATGATTTTATGTGCTTCTCTCTTCTTATGTTTATGCCCTTTAAGTTTCATGGTTAAGTTGCAATTTGACATATACTTCTTTAATACACCTCAAAGAAAAATATTTTGGATCAAGTGGTATCAGATTAGTTCTTTTTAGATGTGAATTGCATGTTTGTATGCTAACCAGAAACAGGCTACGAAGAGGCAAAAGGAAACTAAAGTATTTTGATCTCGAAGCGGGAAGTGTACATCAAAGAAGAAACATGGATGATGATGTTCGAAATGAGCATGAGCTAAACTTCTGCAAGACCTTATACACCATGGAAATTCAGGTCAAGAAGTTTTTCTCTAGACTTCAGAAACTAGAGAAAGCAGGGGAGAATTCTTCAGAATGACAAGGTTCAGCGCATGGAGATAATGGAGGAGAACCACCTCCTTCTCCTCCCACGAGTGAAAGTTCTTCCTCCTATTCTCACCATCATCATAGGAATTCAGGAAATGCATCTAATAAACCTTTCTTTAAGTTAGATGTCAAATTTTATCTACCCATGTATAATGGTGAAAGTAATCCAGAGAAGCTTAACAACTGGGTTAGGCAAATTGAACTCTACTGCAAGATTCAGCAGATCATGGAGGATGAGGCAAAGATCCAATTGGCTTCTCTTCAACTGAATGGCATCACTTTTATCGGGTGGGAGAGAAAACTTCAAGGCATCAGTAATTTGGGTAACCTTCTTTCCTCATGGTCAAATTTTATTGCTGCACTTAAATATCAATTCTATCCCTTGGGTAAGGAAAAGGCCAAAACGTGCAAAGATTTATCGATGAATTTAGAAAACAAGAACTAAGTTTGGGCATTTCATTAGATTCACCTGAAGTGGTAACTAAGTATATTGGGTCATTAGATAGTTACATTAGACATTCATTGTTAATGTTTGAACCTACTACTATTGACTCAGCTAGTGTAAAGGCCATTAATCTTGAAAACAGGGGAAGAAATGATAAAGATGATCATTCAAATAAACCACCTTTCAAACCTTCAAATGGAAAATTCAAGGGGAAAGGAAAGGAAAAGGAAAATAAGATGACATCAATGAAGAAATATGAAGGAGAAAAGCCATATTGTACTCACTACAAAAAGGAAGGTCATTAAAAAAATAATTGTTGAAAGATGTACCCGGAAAAGAAGCCAAAGAGATATGGTGGAAAGGGTAAGAAAAAGGCAGTAGAAACCATGCAACAAGACCTTGGATCCAACTGGCGATGAGGCATTGATCACAGCAGCAAGCACAAAAGGTACTCTTTCTCTTCATGTTGATTTTGAATCACATGGAAGCACTAGTTCAACATATGAGCCTCTTCCTAATGAATGAAAGAGAATTGAGTTGTTTCATATTAGATTTTTCATAAATCATACAAAAGTAGAAACTCTATTTGAATTAGGCTCTCAAAAAAATTTAATCTCAGAATCCTTCGTTAAAAAGTTAGGCTTAGAAGTTAAGCCTCATCTGAAACCTTATCTGCTTGGATGGATACTTGATAAAGTAAAATTAAATGTAACCAAGCAATGTAAAGTTAAATTTGTAATTGCTTCTAAACTAGTGGATGAAGTAGAACTGGTTTTCATACCATTGGATATCTGTGGTATTGTGTTAGGGAGTCCCTATCTTTACGACATGAAAGAAGTTTTCTTTCGACATGAAAATAAATACCAAATCACAAAAGATGGGGTAGAGTATATTGTAAGATCTCATCAAACCAAGATCAGTGCCAATCTTGTAAGTGTAGGACAAATGAAGATATTGGTGAATTCCAGAAAGGGGTGTTTGCTCATGGTTGTGAGAGTAAAATATGCAGAAACATATGACGCTTTCCAAGGATGTGATCCGGCTCATAAAAAGGAATTATGTGAATTTTTAAATATGATGAGTTGTTTCAGGAACCCAGAGGATTGCCTCCGAAACGAGAAATCCAACATGAGATCCATTTGCAGCATGATGCTCCATTGCCAAACATTGGTATGTACAGGATGTCATTTATCGAGATAGAGGAGATCAAAAAGCAGGTACAAGAATTTTTGAACCAAGGGGTCATCTGGCCAAGTACTTCTCTATGCAGCTCGTTGATCATGTTAGTACCCAAGAAAGATGGCACATGGATGATGTGTGTGGTTTATCGGGTGCTAAACAAAATCATGGTGAAAAACTGATACCCTCTCCCTCGCATAGATGATTTGTTAGATCAATTAAAGAATGCTATCTATTTCATAAAATTGGATTTGTGTAGTGGTTATCACCAGGTCAGAATTACAGAGCAGGACGTGTGGAAAACCACCTTCAAGACCAAACATGGGTTGTTTGAATGGATGGTGATGCCATTTGGACTATGAAATGCTCCAGCCACATTCATGAGGGTCATGAATGACCTTTTTAGGCCTTTCATTGATGAATTTGTCCTTGTGTATTTAGATGATATTCTTGTCTTTAGCAGAACTTCGGATGAGCATGTATGCCATGTAAAGAAAGTGCTTGATGTATTAAAAAGAGAAGAATTGTATGTAAAATTATCAAACTGTGAGTTCAGGAAAACCTCTTTGGTTTACCTAGGTCATATTGTCAGTAATGGTAATTTAAAATAGACCCCTCCAAATTTGAGGTGATTGTAAAATGGCGTAATCCTACAAATGTAACAGAGGTCCGCAATTTTCTAGGTGCAGTACAGTACTGGAGGAGATTAATTTCCAACTTCTCTGTTATTGCATCACCCTTACACGCACTGACAAGTATAAAACAAGCCTTTCCGTAGGGTGGAAAGCAGCAGAAGTCCTTTGAAGCACTGAAAGAGAAAATTAGCACCGCATGAGTCCTGGCTTTACCCGATATCCAGTAGCCTTTTGAGATCGAAACTAATGCCAGTGGGTACGCCATGGTAGCTGTATTGTTGCAGTAGAAGAAGCCAATGTGTTACCATTCAGAGAACTTCTCACAGGTTGTCACCAATTACCTGACTTATGAAAAGGAATTGTATGCCTTAGTCCAAAGTGTGAAAAAGTGGAAACACTACCTGGTACGCAAGGAAACCATTATCCATAAGGATCACCAGCCCTTGCAATACCTTCAGTCATAGACCAAGCTACAACAGGCTCATCATTTCAGGTGGATGAGTTTTCTACAACAATTTCATCTGGTAATAAAGTATAAGAAGGGAACTAGCAACAAAGTAGAAGATATTCTCTCTCGCCCTCCTATTGTTGCTTCTATTATTTCTCATAATGCTTCGTTGTCTTTTGAAATTTATGTTGAACAATACGCTAACGATGATGACTTTAAAGAAATATATGCAAAACTACCTCGTGGATCACAAGTGGAAAACTATCATTTTTAGGGGAAGCTGTTGTATCACCTTGGAAAATTGTGCATACCCACAACAGAAAGGGTACATGTAATCTGAGAGGTGCATACCTCTCTTGTGTCAGGTCACTTTGGTGTCCAAAAATCCTTATGTCATTTACAAAGGTTCTGCTTTTGGCCTCATATGAAAAACATTGTAACCCGATTTCTAAAGGGATGCATGATGTGTTCTGTTTCAAAGTCCTCTAATACAAAACTCGAGCTCTACACACTACTCCCTATTCTGGGTCGTCCATGGGAAAGTGTGTTGATGGACTTTGTAGGAGGTTTTCCTATGTCTAGAAAGGGTCACAAATATTTGTATGTTGTTGTAGACCGCTTTAGTAAAATGTGCATATTAATGTCTTGTAAAAAGTAGGTCAATGCTGAACAGACTGCTTATTTTTTCTTTAAGTTTGTTTGGTTCCACTTTGGGTTGCCCACCTCGATTGTGTCAAATCGAGACTCTCTCTTCCTTGGAGAGTTTTGGACCAGCTTGTGGTGAATGATGGACACCAAGTTGAAGAGAAGTACGACATTCCATCCACAAACCGACGAATAGACAGAGGTCATCAACCATACCGTGGTACACTTGTTGCGAGGCTATTACAGCAAACACCCCAAGTCATGGGATGAGCATCTTCCATATGTGTAGCACACCTACAACTGAGCAGTGCATTCCTCTATGTAACGTTCACCATTTGAGACATGTTTTGGTTACCTACCAAAGGACCCTTTTGACATGATCTACGGAAGGGATGAAGATGCTAGTGGACGTGATGATAGGGACAAAGCACAGTGGTTCATCCAACGGATACAGACAATTCACCAAGCAGTGCAAGAGCAGTTGGAAAAGAGTCAGGCTCGATATAAGGCATGATCTGATAAGCACCGAGTCGACCATCAATTTCAAGTTGGTGACATGGTATGGTTCCATATTAGCACGGATCGAATGAAGGGGGAACGCAATAAATTGCGATCAATCCAGTATGGTCCATTTACCATATTGGAGAAGATTGGGAATAATGCTTTCCGACTAGATTTTCCTGTATGCATACAGATGTACTCAATCATGAATGTAGAAAATATGAATCTTTATGCACCACCATTGATTATGGACACCGAGGAGGTAGGATAAGTGCCTACAGTGGACGACTTTGCACCAGATTATATCGATGAATTGCTAGAAGACATCATTCTCGATCGAAGAACCAGGAATTCATGGTGGGGAGATGTGGAATATCTCTTTGTCGGTTTCAAATGGATGCACCCAAATAAATCTAAATGTCTTGAAAAGGAGAAGGTGAGGGAGAAATTCCCTCACTTGCTTGTTGGTTGATAAGGCTTTTGGGGGTCCAAAAGCTCTTCAGTGGGGAGGAATGATCGAGGAGGATCATATAGGTTCAAGGAAAAGTGGCTTAAGTACAAAGGCTCAAAATAAAAGTGTCAAAAATGTGGCAAACTCAGTCTCAAGTTGAAGATCTCGTCTTCTTGATTCCAACGGTGCAGACGACACTCAATTCCGAGTCTGTATGAAGGAGTTAGAAGTAGTCATAGTTTAAGGGTTGACTTGGTGATGTGGCAGCTTAAGGAGGCGACAAATTTGTAGAAATACGACCACCAGATTCTGGCCAACTCCAGCTGGATTCTGGGTGAAATTGTGGGTCACTTAAATTGACTCCTTCTGTCAATTTCCAAAATTAAAAGAAAAAATCAAGTTGGTTTTAAGAATAAAAAAATATTAAAAAAAGTAGGGTGGGGTATGACCCCTACCCTACCCAACGGTCACAACAAATAATATTAAAAAAAAGTTGGGGGGGTTGGCGGCCATGACCCCACCGCCCCCAAACTTACGAAACCTACACCATATTAAATGGGTGGGCGGGGGTTGTTAAGCCCACTGCCCAACCCACACTCCATATTTGGATACGGTGCTGGCGGAGGTTTCAGGCGGGCCGCCCCATGTGGGTCCACATGCCCCCCGCACCCCCCCCCCCCCCCCCCAATAACTTACCATACTTTGTATTAATTTAATGCTGCAGGGTTTAAAAAAATCATGCCACAGTTAATTCAAAACAGTTCCATCTTATTACGGAGGGGGCGGGGTTTGACCACCCGAATCCCTCCCTTACATAACGGATCCCAACCAACTCACCAACGAAAAAATTTGTGATGTCTGCCCACACTCATATATTTAAACCCACAATTCATAAGTGTGCCCAGGCATGCGAGGAGTGGCATGAAGTACAAGGCAGAGTGGAACCATAAGCGATTTGCAAGAGGGTGGCAGAACCATGAACTGAGCCATTTCCAAAGGGGCTAGATTTGATCGGCGTCAGAAACATGCAAATTTTATATGGGTTCCGCACCTCTCGGCGCCACGAATCCAACAATGTTGTGCATTTCTTCATCAGAGGTCTCCAATTTTCGGGCATTTTAGGCTATGGAGGTACAAGGGTGCAATTTTGCATTAATTCCTATACTTTCATTTTATTTGACACTTAATGAAAGAGGGCCTCCCCAATGATTGAGCAGGGCCCGGAGACGTAGTCCCTCTTGGACGAACTCCGATATCAATTCCTTGTCTTCTTGCATGATTTTATGTCCTTTTCTCTTCTTATTTTTATGCCTTTTAAGTTTCATGGTTAATTTGCAATTTTACGTGTAATTCTTTAATACATCTCAAAGAAAAATATTTTGGATCACTTAAAGGAGTATTGTCTTGTCCTATTGATCACCCTAGTTTCCTTACTTAGCTCGGTTATAGATATAATATCTTATATTTCACTTGTCGACTTAACACATCTCACAAGACTATTCAAACTTCAGTGGTTTCGCTTAGGGAGTAGGAGTGTGTAAATTCTGCGAGTTTAAGGTGTTAAAAGTTTTATTATCATATCTGGTGTTGCTTTGATACCAACATGCTCGTTTAGTACCCTGAGGAAGTCACTTCAAGGAACCAATTGGTTCACTTCCAACAAGCCTATTCAATTCCCAGCTGAAGTTGCTTGCTTCACCTCTCTATGTAGTAAGCCTTTCTGTTCTTTCACCCATTTCTTATTTTATTACTTTATGCTCATTATCATTATATCAAAATTTTATTCACTACGGTGAAAGAGGGGATCCCAACTTATTTATCAGGAAAGAGAGGTTGTTCCTTGTTTTGCAAAGGCTCTTAATTATACACCTCTGAAATTAGTATGCTCACTTAAGTTTTTCCTCCTTTCCCTTTTCTAGTCAACTGAGGTGACACATCAATCAATATGAAAGCTTATTCGAGAAAGGAAGTTCCCATTATAAATATGGAAATCGTAGATTTTCTTGAGCTTTCGTTTAGTATGAAACATATTTTATGTACATGCATTATCAGACCTTAAAAGATATTTAGGCGAAAAAAATAAGTATACCAAAGATAAGCCAAGTGTTGCTAGTTGTCACAGTTTCCCTTTCGACTTTTGCCACATTACCATAGAGACAAATGAAGCTACTTTGATATATGGCCTTTAATATAATAAAATGTGAGAAAAGGCATGAAATAAAACATGAAACGACATAAAGGAAATCACATAAGAAAGAAAAACAACATGTAAAATAAGTAAAGGGCATACAGAGAGAAAAAATCAAATGAGAAAAAAGATGTAAACAAAAGTAACGAAATGTGATGCATAAGTAACTAAATTGCAAATAAGTAGAAGAACAAGAGTAAACCTAAATCATAATCTATCTAACCTAGAAGTTCAGGATCATGTGAAATCAAATTTCCAATGTAGCCATTCAAGTTGTTCCTGTCCTGCAAGTAGAAGATATGAATGATTAACAACATTATAAAATAAAGTACAGAAATAAATATGTCAACCTGAATACTTTACACAAGAAATTGAAGGTCTTGCGAATTGGAAAAAATATGTGCCATAACAACTAACTTTAACCAATCTGAAACTTTACCTTGTTGATTAGAACACTGATCATGCAAACCTTGAAGGATTCTTGTGAATGTACATTCATTTGTGTTTTCAGTCTTAGAAAAAATGAAGAAATATAGGAACTTATTATTAGCAAAAAATATTTCTATGTAGGATTCAACTTGCCAATAATAGATTCGATCATGGTATCTGAAACAACCCTTTTGAAAACCCTGAAATTCTTGGAAATATGAACTTTCAATCAGCGCAATCGAATCATACAGATAAAATTGCAAGGTATATTTGATCTAATCTTGTTCAAAAGGCTTGTCAATATTTTGAGGACCTGACATAACCATCAGTAAAAAATGAAGTGCCTCAACTTCTTGATAAGCATATAAATAGAGGATCAATGAATTGTAAGAATTTATGTCCTTGATGAGATAGGTGTAAAATAACTACCATCAGATATACCAGTAGGAAAGTGATTAGTTGAAAGATAAATATTAAGGCCAATATTATGATCAAATTGGTGGATTGACACATAAGATTCTCAATTCTCCATTTGTTCTCTTTGTAAGTGATTATGCACTAGACAAACAATATGAGAGTATGGGGAATTAAGAACAATTGTTTGGATCATAAATATAAGAAACCAATTAGAATACCAGGTTGACAAAATATTAGAAACATATGTCAATTCAAATTTAGTATTCATATCGGCATGATGGTTTTGATCCATTGCATGATTCGAGCATTGAATGATAAAAGGATTTATTATGCCAGAGAAAAAATGACTAGCTTTATAAAATATTCTAAAGAAATAATAAATTGGACATTTATGCAGGAATTTGACTTGAAGGCATATTTTATTTGATGAAAATATTTATCTCGATAATCAGAATGACAGGCTTCAAAGTTATATGAATCTTTGAAAGATATGCATTCCAACCCTCGATTCAACACAAGAGTTTTGCATGAAGATGAATTAGCTCAACAATAATATTTCACGTTGTTAGGTCCCTATATTACTAGTATAGTCTCTTGTTGTTAGTGTAACCCCCTTATTGTTATTGTTGTACCCCTTGTAACCCCAATATTTTTATTAATTTGCCCTTACATTATTATTGTTAGGTTGGCTAGGATTATATTGTGACCCCATGGAATCTTATATATAGAAGGAGGTTTTTTCATTTGTATCATCCAAGAATTGTTCATTTATGTAATGTATTGGAGGTTTTCCCCTCGAAGTGGTTGATTTTTAAGGCATTGATCTCTCTTTTATTCTATTTTTGGAGCTGGTTTTACAATATTTGCATCGCAGCTGATTCTAGGGTTTTGTCACCTGTAAAGAGAAGCCATCATGGAATTTTCACATAAATTGTTTTCTACTACAGTTCAGAGCTGAAATTATTACAGAGAATCTCGAAATCCTAAGGAAATCGTGGTAAAATTTCGCATCTTGGTTCGTAATATTTTCGAGAAAGGGCGGGATCTCATGGAAGAAGTTTTTTCATGCTCCCGAATTTCACCTAAAAAGTTCATCATGGATTTTTCACTATAATTTTTTTCTACAAAGGTTAAAAAGATAAAATTTCTATAGAACAAAGCAGAAATCCTGAGGAACCTCCTGTAATAATTTCAGATCTTGGTTCGCAATATTTCGGAGATATGATCTCTGGAAGTTAGGGTTTTATTCAAGCTCCTGAATTTCATCTCAAACAGGTGACATTGGGAAAATCATCATAACTCTCTCTCTAAGCATCAGATTGGAATTCTGTAAAAATTAATTGCAATTACACGGACTATGGTTTCGTTTGTATCAATTTTAGAGCCGAAGGAGGAAACAATGACACGTGGCACATCATACAAATTTTCTCTACTGAACCAGTCCATAATTAGGTCATTGTGGGAGATTGGCCATAAATTTACCTTGAAGAATCCAAATCAGGTCAGACCTATTGCATTTGAAAGAAGATTCAGAGAGCTACTGCAGGGCTAAATATTAGATATTTAAGATCTAAAATCACAGAGATAATTCAGTTTCAATATCGAGCTCCTCAAAAGCAAGAAAAGGGTGTGTATTATGTTTTTCGAATTGCATAAGTCTTATATGAAAATTCAGTTTGAAGTGATTCCAAGGGCATATTGAAGCATAGATATCAATATTGGATTCAACAATGCCACCTAAAAATAATTCAACACCCATTAAACCTTCAGAAGGCTCTACTATGACTGATGAAGAGGAAGAAGCACAACATGACATATCAAAATTACAAGAGCAAGTGCACCAAATTTCGCTCTCGCAAAGAGAAACAAAAAAATGAAATGAAATTTTTGAAGAAAGGCGTGGAAGATAAGATGGATGGTTTGAAGAAAGGCGTGGAAACTAAGATGGATGGTGTTAGCCACCTATAAAAAATTTTATATCAAAAGGTGGCTAAATTTTTTTTGAGCCTTCAAGAAACAAGTTTTATTGCTAAAAAATGTTATCTCTGGAAGACTCTTGAAGACATCATGCCCTTGTTTCAATATTCACTGCTGTTTCCATTTTTTAACTCAGAAATTCTGCTGATTCCATAAAGAAAAGACTGCTGCAAAAGCCATTTTTCCCTCCCCTCCACCTCAAAACTAACCTTCAATTTTCCTCCTCTTATCCTCATAAACTTCCTCTATTTTCCCTTTTTTCCATTTTCCCCTTCATAAAAACCACCTTGCAGAGTTTAAAACTCCTTTTTTAACTCTGCGGAAACACCCAAATCCATCAGAAAACTCTAAAAAATTCATAAAAAATACACTTTTTGTACTAAGGGTTTAAGCCCCTTTGGGCTAAATCCTAAACCACTTCCCCACATGTGCCCTAGTGCTGGAACCAAGTGCCAAGCCTTTTCGGTGCTTATCACATCGGAGAAATCGGGATGCGCAGGTCTATTTGCCATATTAAAACCTCTGATGCGATTAAGCCCTTTTTACACAACCCCCGATCTTATTTATCGCTCCATATAACCCCTGTGCCCACAATCGAGCGCTAAAACATTTTATTTTTCCATCTCCGATTGATATTTTCCTTTGTAAAGTCACAAACCCACTTTTTCCTAAAATTTGGTCTAAACGCGTCCATACAATGGTTTTTAATGAAAAAATGGGTAGATTGAAAGACCCGCATCAAAAGTTCCGATGCGATTGAAGCCCCATTGTATAAACTCTGCCCCCCCCACTTCACTCCATATAACTTGTGCCCGGGATCAAGAGTTAAAAGTCCCCAAGCGCCAATCGCATCAGAGAAAATCTAAATGGATAGATTGAAAAGCCCACAGGCTTGATCCAAAGTTCCGATTGTGATTGGCCCTTATATATGTAAGCCCCGGGCCTATTATCTTTCATATAAGACCAACGGCCCCGCAGTTGGGCGCTAGACCATTTTTCATATATATATGTCCCGCCCCGATACATAAAACCTTTGTTTTTATTAAATTTTCGGTTTTCATATATTATAAAGGGGTTTCCGCCGACACATATCTCAAACCATATCCGCCGTTGATCTTGAGGCAATCAAACAGCTCGCGCATGATTGCATCGCAAGTTTTTGTCGAGCGTGTTATATTCTATGCCACCCCCGATTGGTGTTTCCCTGATCCATTTTCCGCCATCGATCTGATCTACAGATCGACGGCCTACAATCAATCGCTTCGGCACCTCTATGTTCTTTGCCCTGCCGATGCCGATAGCTCTAATTGCATCTGGACTGTCCACGTGTCCAGATCGGATGGTCCAGATCGATCCTCTGACTTTGGTTTAAATTCATGCGCCCTGCGTTCTAATGTTTTAGGCCAAATCCCGACCGTTGATCTCTGCAGATCAATGACCCTCATTAATCCTTTCTTCGCCTTTGTATCTTTTTCATTTGATTCCCAGATGCAATCTCCGCCATTGATTTTTAGATCCAACGGATTATATTAAACCCGACAGGCCTGCCTCCTGTGGGTCCTGCCTTCTTCAATGTTTGATCTCGACTATCCGTCTTAGATCCCACGGCTCAAATTGAAACCGCCCTATCTCCTATCCTCTGCGCATCATATCCATATCGCGCTCATTCTCCTCCGTTGGATCTAAGGTCCCAGATCTGACGGTCCACGTTCCATATCGCGTAACTTTCAGCGCGAAGGATAATTTCCTGAGGGTCGCGCGATATTGGTGGTTTTGAAAAGCCACGTGTCGGGCGGGAATGCATATCGCGTTCAAAAAGGCAAAACCACCTCCCCGCCCTTTCACCACACGAAAACAACTATTTTTCTCCCCAAAACCACTTTCCATCCTTTCTATTGTGATTCATCGCACACGACTCCCATCGTTGATCTTTGCAAGTCAACGGCCCAGATTTAATCTGGCCTTACACTATCGCCCTCCACCCTCGCCAAAGGTTATTAACGAAAAATCCCCACCGTCCATCTCGTGGGCCGATCTCATCCGACGGCCCACGATCATCCTGAAGCTCCAATTTCATTTCCTTTGCAATTTCCTCCGCCAAAGGGATTTTTGCCTATTTCCTTTGTTTTTCTTCCGAGTTTCAATAAAAGTGACCCCCTTGCTTTATTTCCTCCCGACTTATTCTGACCGTCGATCTCTGCAAGATCAACGACCCTAACTTAATTCTTCCACCATTTGCTCCCACTGCTCCCTTTTAACCACTGCTCGTAGATCTCCACCGTTGGATGCTGTCATCCAACGGCCTTGCTCCTTCCCCACAACCTCTGAAGCAGTTTACCCGATAAACGCAGGATTTATTAATTTTTATTGTTTTATGCAGGATTTAATGTTTTTCCATTATATTGAAGAAAATCCAGAGGCCGGGAATGAAGATTCCCATGCCTTTGATTCATAAAAGAGAAGCCATCCACGGGGTCCAATTTCATGTTTCGTCAAATGCTTCATGGGAATTGATGCCATATGGGCCCTGTGAAAACCTACACATCAAGAAGACACAGTATTATTAAATCAAATAAAAAGAGTATCAGTGTTGAAGAACAAAACACAACAGAACAGAGGATTGAAGGCAGTTTTGGAGGATTACAGCTAAGATTGAAAATCAAAAGTATAGTCCTCCAAATTAAAACAGAAATAAAGAGAAATCAAAATATTTATCAATCATGAAGAATCCTCCACCGCTACATCAGAGGCTAATTGATTCCTCTCAGCTACCCAATGCCACCTGTAGCCACAAGCATTTAACAGAGGCCAAATTATTATCAGAACATCAGATATTTGCCTCAACGCAGCCGAATAATTAATTCTGCCAAAGGAACTTAATGCAATAAATATCAGCAAAGTTATTGCAGAACTAATACAGAGCCTTAAAGTCAACAAAAGCTCCCACCGAGCTTAAATATTAAATGTAAAACATTAATACAGACAGAACATCTGTGAAATTCTCCATCGAGCCCCTCAAAGGCCGAGAAGTCTCAAATCTGTATTAATTGACCTGGGAGATCTTTTATCGCCTCACACCTCTTCATTCCTTCTATAAATACTTTTGTAGAAGATGAGAAAATGTTGGTTGCAGAAATTTGAAATATACTTGAGCTTGAGAATTCTACTTGTAAATAGTGTTCACGGGCTCTTGAAGCTCTGCTTGTGATAGATAAGTTAGTCTGAGAAGTGTAGATGATTTCTGAACTAAAACGTTGGACTTAAAGCTGTAACTGGTTTGAAGCATCAATACAAGCTGATTTATGGGATCCTGGTCTATGTCAACGATGATGTTATTTCTTATTGTAAATCGTTATTTTATTTCTGTTTTCACTTTTTCCATCTTCTCTGATAAATAACAATAAGAATAGAGTTAGGATTTACTATATATCAGTACCCTTCTCTCACTGATAAGCTTTATCTTAATGTTTTCTTCCAAACTGTGTAGTTTAGGAATGATTTAATTCAGTTTCAAAGGAGTTAGGAATGTTGGCGTTCACTCATCCTACTGTCTTAGCTAATTGTTATTCTTAAATGTTATTTTCAGTTTATGTTAAGTAGAGATGAACTAAGGAAGATATGGTGAGCCCTGGTCCTAGTTTTATCCCCAAATACTATCTGAAAGTTTCCCTAAGAATGTGTTGAATGCTGGCTAGTTTCAAAGTACTTACCAGATCTTAGACCATTTTTTGTTATCTTATGTGTTTGTCTTGAAATTTTACCAAGTAAAGTAGAACTAGTAGAGGTTTATGGTGAGCCCTGCCCTCTAGTTTCTTCTCCAATAGTTGCCTTTAAGTTTCCCTTTGTGTTTAATTTGTTTTCTATTGAAAGTACATCAAAATCTGGCTAGTTTCGAAGTACTTACTAGATCTTAGATTACTTTTATGTCTTTCTTAAGTGTATGTCAAAAGTTGGCTAGTTTCAAAGTACTTACCAGATCTTAGGCTGCTCTTTGTTCTTCATTTGTTTATTTCTCCTTCTTTATGTATCATTTCATTCCATAAAATCAACTTTAAATAGATCCTTAGACATATATGACTTGCCCCATGGACCACTCTTGCTACTTGTTGTTTCAATTAAACCCTATTATGAATCCATAGCCAAATGGACTAAAACTAGTGATTATCTATCTTTTTGGCCAAACCTTGTTCTGATTGATTGCAACTTCACACCTTTGAAACTCTTTCCATTGTAGAACTTTCTACCCAAATAATAACCATGCTCAACCATCCAAAACAAACAAAAACCCTCGGACTTCATAACTAGCCTAATATCATTACCCAAAAGCTTTAAAGATAAATCAATCTTTGCACTTTATTGGAGAGATCCCTCTCCGGATTCAGGTGGGCTAGATCCTAGAATCCAAAAGTGGTTGAAATAAGTGTTCTCCCCGCAGTTGGACTTTTTCTAATATTGCTAATTACAGGGTGCTAACAGATGGTTTGAAGAATGGCATGGAAGCTAAGATGGATGGCATTGAAGCTGGCATGGAAGCTAAGATGGATGACATGGAAGCAAATATCGATGAAAAAATGAAATACAACATGGAAGACATGAAGATTGATCTAAAATAAGACATGGAATGTTTGATGACAAGGTTAATACAAGAAATTATTCCTAATGGTGGAAACATAGTAGAGGAAACTCATGATGAGAACAAAATAAATGTTAATCGTGATTTCATAAACTCTAATGTTGGATTGAAGAACCACCATATTCCAAAGATGGATATGAGGAATTTTGATGGCAAGAATCTTGTAACATGGATACCACAGATGGAGCAATATTTTGATCTCAATAATGTGCAAAACACACAAAAGGTATGCATTGCAACTTTACATTTAGAACAAAATACATTTATATGGTATCGATGGCTTTGCTCCTGTAAAAAAATTGTCACTTGGTCAATTTTTACGGAGGAAATGATAGTGCATTATGAGGATACAAAGAGCAACACCTTCTTTAGCCAATTTATAAATCTAAAAAAAAAATTCAGTGGTGGAGCACATTGAGGATAGTCCAATGCTTTCCATTCCAATGGGAGGTGTTGATGTTGTACTAGGACTACAATGGTTAAAATCTTTGGGGACAGTAGCTTTTAATTTTCAAGAACTTTTCTTGAATTTTTTTTTGGAAGGAAAGGAAATCGAATTACAGGGTATCCCAGGGAAGCCAGGAAATATAATAAGCTCTAATGTCATGACAAAGCTTCTAAAGAAAGAACAACAAGGCGTAATTGCACAATTATGATCACTAGAAGTTCCAACATCAAAATCATCTATTTCTCCAGATCTCCAAAAAGTATTGGATAATCATTCCAAGGTGTTTGAAACTCCCAAAGGAATCCCACCTATTGTCAATCATGATCATGCTATTCATATGATTCCAGGAAGTGTTCCTCCAAACATCAGGCCTTACAGATATCCTTATGTCCAAAAGAGAGAAATTGAATGTATGATTGCAGAAATGCTAGCGGCTGGTATAATGAAACCTAGTCAAAGTTCTTTCTCTGCTCTAATAGTATTGGTGCACAAGAAGGATGGATCATGGCAGATGTGTTCGGATTATAGGGAGCTCAATAAGCTCACTATTAAATATAAATTTCCCATTCCTATGATTGATGAATTATTGGATGAATTACATGGAGCAATTTATTTTACCAAGTTGGATCTTTGTTTAGGATATCATCAAATTAGACTGAAGACTGAATATATTCTGAAAACAACATTTCAAACTCATGAGGGTCATTATGAATTTATGGTCATGCCTTTTGGCCTTACCAATGCACCTTCTACAATTCAAGGGTTGATGAATTCCATTTTCAAACCCTTCCTTAGAAAATTTGTGCTAGTATTTTTTGATGACATACTAATCTACAACAGGTCTTGGAAGGATCATGTTCAACATGTTGACAGAGCACTCAAACTATTGGAGGAGAAACAATTATATGAAAAAACATCCAAATGTCTCTTTGGAGTACAAGAGGTGGAACATCTAGGTCATATTGTATCACACGAGGGTGTTAAGGTAGGCCCTAATAAAATTAAAGCCATTAAGGAATGGAAAGTCCCCAGAGCCATAAAGAAGTTGCGAGGATTTCTCGGGTTAACAACGTTTATCGAAAGTTTGTTAAGAATTATGGGAGAATATGAGCACCTCTAACAACATTATTGAAGAAAGTTTCATTTTCATGGACTCCTGAAGAAACTAAGGCCTTTGAACATCTTAAAGAGGCAATGTGCCTAGCAGCATTCTTAGCTCTGACAGACTTCACAAAAAAATTTATTGTGGAATGTGATGCCTCGGGAAATGGAATTGGTGTTGTTTTAATGCAAAAAGGAAGACCCATTGCTTTTGAAAGTCGTCCAATCAAAGGAAATTATTTACATAAAGCTATTTATGAGAAGGAAATGTTGGCAATACTACATGCACTAAATAAATGGCGACCTTACCTAATGGGAAGACACTTCAAGGTAAAAACCGATCATGTTAGTCTTAAACACTTTTTGGAACAAATACTATCTTCAGAAGAGCAACAAAAATGGGTCACAAAGATGTTGGGTTATGACTTTGAAATCATCTACAAAAAATGGAAACTAAATGTTGTTGCAGATGCACTCTCAAGAAAGGATGAAGAGATGGAAGCATTTCTTTGTGCCATTTCTATTATCCAACTAGATTGGATAACCGAAGCAAGGGATGAATGGAATAAGGACGAAGAAGTGTGGACAATCATTCAAAAGCTGCAGCAAGATGCTAGTACATCTAATACATTCAGTTGGAAAAATGATTCCTTATGGTACAAAGATTGCTTATATATTTGCAAGAATTCCCAACTAAAACAAAATATTCTTTTGGAATTGCACACTTCTCCTTTAAGAGGACACTCGGGATTTTTAAAAACTTACCACAGGGTGAAGAAATAATTTTTTTGGGATGGCCTTAAATCTGATATTCAAAAGTTTGTGGTGGAATGTTTGGTTTGCCAACAAAATAAATTTGAGACAATTAAGACCCCGAGTCTTCTACAACCTTTATCTATTCCAAGTCTATGTTGGGAGGTGATTTCAATGGATTTTATCACAGGTTTACCTAAGTCCGAAGGAAAGAGTGTCATCATGGTGGTAGTTGATAGACTTACCAAGTATGCACACTTTTGTGCATTATCTCATCCATTTAAAGTAAGTACAATTGCTACTACATTTATGGACACAATTCAAAAGCTACATGGAAACCCAAGGGTTATTGTGAGTGACAGAGATCCCATTTTTACTGGAAATTTTTGGACGGAGTTATTTTCTTGTTTGGGTACTCAATTAGCTCATAGCTCATATTATCATCCTCAATCCGATGGTCAAATTGAGATAGTAAATAAATGTTTGGAAGGATATCTTCGTTGTTTTGTATCTGATAAACAAACACAATGGGTCAAGTGGTTACCTCTCGCTGAATGGTGGTATAACACTTCCTTCCATACTACAGCAAAAATGACCCCATTTATTGCACTTTATGGATATCATCCGCTGTCCATCACATCTTTTTTAAGAGAAAATTCTAAGGTTCAAGTAGTGGAAGATCACATCGAACATCAAAAAGAAGTTCTCCAACTCTTAAAGGATGTTTGGATAGGGTCTCCTACAAGAGCTGTGAAATCGGTCCATTTTGTATATTTTTTATTATATTTAGTCTAACGCAGGGCTTTTGGGGTGGGTCAAAGCCCCTAATGCATTTTAAATGGGTCAAGGGTAGGCCAAGAGTTCGCAAACCATAGTTTGCGAACCATTGGATGCGTAGGCTAAAATAGTAAGTAGTTGAACCTTTTTTGTAAGATAGACTTGGATTAAGATTGATGCGAATTGAGAATTAGTAAATCTATTTGGGTTTCTGGGGAAAGGACTCATGCTGGTTGTGTGCGCGGAGATCCTCACTCCTGTTGTGTGCAGATCCTGCTGCTGTGTGCGCAGGTTGGGTTTTTTGGGTATTGTAAAAGGAACTGAAGGCTTAATGAATGCGGAAGCCTGTTGAAATCTCTGAATCTCTAAATCTATTGGATCTGTGATATATGTTTATGTATGCTCTGTGTCATTGATTTAAGCTAGGGAAATACTAGTGTTACATGCTTATACTACGATCTGGGTCTATTATGGTATGCATAATTCTATATTGAGCTCCGCAAGTAACTGTGCCGTGTGTTTATGCTGCATTGACTGTTGATCTGAATCTATTTATAATACTTGATGCAAGAATAGTTTCCTTATTTTCCTATATCTGTGATTTTTTGCAATTATACATGATATTGCACACGTGGATGCGGAGGAGCTGATAGATCTGGGTTCTGTAGTATGTGATCTAATAATTTTCAAGTCGAACACAGCTCTACCTGACTTACCTGACCTCTCCCAGGGTGCGGAAACCTGGTTCTAGCACCCTCCCATACTACTTCGGGTGAGACTTTGGCATGTGCAAGTAGGCCACTGCCGAAAGGGCCAGTAGTATAGGGGTTTTTTGGAAAACCTTAACCTCCGAACCTGGGTCAAGACCCCTCGATCTAACAAATGGTTCCGTTGCCGAGACTGGGAGCATTTTGAGAGAGGGATTGGGTAATGCCAAGCCCGTACTGGAAACCTGAAAGAAAAGAAATTGACGAATGGTTCGAATGACAAGTTCAGGAATTCGAAGTGAAATAAAAACGCAGTAAGAGGTTGACCACCGAAGAGTGGAAAAATAGGTATATTTTCATAGAGATCTATGATATCTTCTTCATAACTATTGTGATCGAGCTCCAGTAGTGGCTCGCAAGGTTGGTCAAATTTCAAAAGTGTTGGAAGGACGAGCAGGTCACACAATGGACCCAAGAATTGTTCCAGTAGTTAGAGAAGGCTGATAACACCATCACTCGCATCGTAGATCGCTGGGTGGATAGCATGCTAGGAGGATTCGTGACGAAATTTTCCATCGATCAATTCGTCTCCTACTCCGAATAGAGCAAAGATTCTTCAAAGGATTTAGCGGTAAGTTTCTGAAGACTTTACCATTGTTGATTAAGATATTACTGTGTGAAAAAAGTATTATGTGTAGCCACACCGAGTGAATGACCGCTGATCTAGACGGAAGAACGACGTGAAGTGGCAAATACTATCGGACCAACCTAGAAGGAGGTAGATCTGTCTACAGCCAAGTAAGAGAAGCAGCTGCGCAAAGTTATCCAACCACACCACTGTCAAACCAGCGTAGGGGTAAGAATTCACCTACACCTTCACCACCAGAAGATGACATGGCTGCGCACATGAAATTTCCTACCTTTAAGGGTGTGGGAGATGAGAACATGGAGCCGTTCTGGTTTGTTGGAGAATCGGTATGGATTACGCAAAACATAGCTAGTGACGTGGTGAAGAGGGCACAGTTGTCCCTTGACTTCGAAGGAAGAGCTTTGGATTGGTACATGGGATACATCGGACAACATGCAAACTCAACGATCGAAGAGGTCAAGAACGCCTTAAAACAACAATTCAAGAAGCTTAAGTCCTATTCTCAAATAGTGGTTGATCTAAAGGATTTCAAGCAAGGGCCTTCTAAATCTATATGGGAGGTTGATAAATGGCTAAAGAAGGTGATCAGGGAAGGAGGATTTCAATACGATGACAGACAACACACGGAGTGGTTCATTGTTATGTTACTGCCTCACCTGCGCGTACCTATGGGTCACCAAAATTTCGAATCACCGAAAAAACCCCTAGAGGTCGCTATGAAGTTAGAAGCTATGCCCATAGACGATGCCCAACTAGGCGTCCAGTAGATCCAAGGACAACTGGAGGCGATGCACATGGAGATCTAGAACCTGCGGAAGGAACGAGGCGAAGAGGCTAGCCCGGAAATATGGTGCATACGTTGCAGGACGAATGGTCACACCAAGGATAACTGTCTGTTGTTAGCAGACTACATGCAGGCTAGGGGACCTAGTCCGATGTGCCTTAGGGAAGTGGCAGGACCAAGTGGGCCGGCACTATGGTGTGATGATTGCCTCGTTGCAGGGCTACATGACATGAACCACTATCCCCGCCTTGCTGAGTACGTCCCAGAAGTAAAACAGCAATGGTGTAGATTCTGTAGGTTGGTAGGACATGATGAATAGAACTTCCGGATGTATGATTTGATGATCAATCGGGGGAATCTCTATATGGTGTAGTCGGACCCATCTTCACCCAGATCACTCTCGAGCACAAGGGGCTCCCCAGTAAGGGGCAGGGGAGACGGAAGAGGTGGAAGCACAGGTCGGGGACGAGGGAAACTCATCTATTATAATTGTGGAGAGCTAGAGCGCTTTGCCATGGACTGTCCAAACCCCACAAGATAGACCTACTGGTATTGCAGGCAGCTGGACCATGCGATTGAAGACTGTCCAGTCTTGATAGCGAAGATGCAAGAAAAGCAGCCGACACTTATGCAGAATGTGTAGAGGGTTAAGGCCAAACTACGAGAAAAAGATCCAATCGTAAATTTCATAACACGTAGTGGGATGGCCATCGGGGGGCCTGGGGAGAAAAATACAGCCGAACCTCTGATCCGACCAACAGTTAGTAAATAAGAAGGGTTGGATCTAAAGAAGGAGAAAGAAACATTTATCGTAGCTCGCAAGGACTTGCCGAGGCAGAGGCATCTACTTCACAACCACCTGAGGACCTCAAGGCAGATGAAGAGGTCAAACCCTTTTTGCAAGCATGTATGAAGCTGCTGCGCAACCCGAGGGATATGGGAAATCTTCAGGCATTGATAGATAGTTGCGCAACATGACCTATCCTCCTTCCAGAAGTCAAGGATGTACATAAAATCCGTAGGTATAAGAAACGCACCAGCAAAGAGATGCGGTTGACTGCGCAGATCGATGACTACGAGATGGATCGGGTTATTTTGGACCTAGGGTTGGATGCGAATGTATTACCTAAACAAACATGGAAATGCATTAGGGAACCTAAGTTGGAATGGTCCACTATCCAGCTGCGTATGGCTAATCAACAGAAGATCATTCCGTTGGGAAGACTATCGAAGATTGGGGTGGATATCACAGGGGTTAAGGTCCGGGCTGAATTTGAAGTAATTCAAATTGTCGAAGATGTGGACCCCTACCCTGCGCTCCTAGGATTGGATTGGGCCATCGATATGGGAGGCATAATTAACCTAAAGAAGAGAAGCATGGTATTCGAGAATAACGGTACAAGGGTAATAGTACCATTATATCCAGCGGAGGGTGAATGATACACATAACCAGTGCATGACGAAGATGATGTAGATCACATCTATAAGTTAACTACGTGAGACGAAGATTGGATCAACCCCACGGCGGAGGGGGTACTCTGCTAGGAAAAGGAAAGTGAATGTTTCTCCGACTGTGATGGGGAGATGGAGAACTGGCAAAATCGATTACATGATGTCTCTATGCTAAGATGTCTTCGAATCACGAATAAATTCCACTGCATCTCCTTGTAGGTAAGAGATCTACCTTATTTCGATGGTTCTGGTAATGTTAGGGACTTTTTGCGGGCATTTGAAGCCGAGGTTTTCCAAGAACGATGACTATGGGCCTGTAAGTTGTCCATGCAAGAATCACATGCGCAATGGTGGGTAACACATGAGGAAGCGTTCCAGGATTGGGAGGAGTGTCAGAATATGTTGATCCTACGATTTGAGGCCCTAGCTGACGTGCGATTCAAAACGTTCCTTGGACTCGAAAATCCACGCGAATATCTGGTCGCTTGGATAAAACAATGGTGCGATAGAACTGCCCAGGAGTGGGTTCATTTGCTTATTCATGCCTTGGGACCACTTCCCACCACACGGTACTTAGATTTAGAGCTCCACCACAGCACCTGCCATTGGGAGGCTTTGAGGGATGAATTTCTGGGAACATTTGGATTCGTAGGCAGGACAGAGGTGTTGGACGCAGCTCTGCAGAACATTGACACTGTAGCATGGGGTGAATCATACCTGTGTATCACACCTGAAGTACCCAATTAGGAGCCGTGGACACCAAACAGTATCGAATATTGCAGCCTAGCCCCAAAAGAAGGTAAGAATGATCCACGAGAAGGTCCTAGCTCAGAATTGAACAAGGTGCGCACGGATACCAGACCACTTGAGCTTCGAACGGATAGTATTGAGACGCACCCCACGTTGGAAAAATTTGGGGATACAGATATTATATCTCCACCAGGCCCCAAAAAAAAAGGGTGGTTGCACTCACTTCTCGGCCACATAAGTTATTACAAAAATTTTGTTCGAAAATATGCAGTAATCATAGCACCTCCGAAAGAATTTCTCATGAAGACGACCCGGTTCTGTTGCGATGACACAAACCAAGCAAACATACCTTTGGGTTTGAAGTACTCAAGGCTTAAGCCTGTGTTGGGGGAAGATGCGCAGGAGGTGCAGGTGTTTGAACCAGGGGTAGCAGGAGCGCCAAGAGCACAGGAAGTGCGAAAACTAGCCTTTGGCACAGTAACATTTGGTAAAAAGAAAAAGTTACCATTAAAAGGAGTGGGCTGCTGGCATTTAATGGGGCAGATTTTAAGGATTTTTTACCATTTACCTGATGGTAAGTTCCAAGTCAAGTTTACCCTATCGTTGGATGCCTGCAGGCACTATAAAAAGGGCTAGATAGCTCACACAAGGGTTCCGTCTCACTTGCATAACTTTCGCCTGTCCTCTTTATTTCACACAAACCTGAGTTGTAAGATTTTTCGGGTCTGCACTATCCCTCTCATGTCAGATCAACCTCCACCTACTGATAGTAGCCACCCAGAATCGGGATTCATTTTTCGCTCAAGGATGATAGCCACCAACCTAGCTGAGCCCTCGGCCCCTACTGCCCTAGAAGTTGAGGAAGTAATGGAGATCGGGTCTGAGGATGAAGAAATGCCCGCGACGTCGGTCGTGAGGAAGGGAAAAGAGTAGGCACAGGGCTTAGGGAAGCCCCCCAAAGCTATGAAGTGGGCTTCAGGGAAGCATAGGACCTCCCTGAGGCATGCCAAGTCCCCACGAACAACACCTCAGGCTCAGGCTGTGCAAGAGGAAGCTTTGCCTACTAATCCGATCAACTGGTTACCTCCAAGAGACCCCGAAAGAAGCAACGCACCTAGCAGAAGGAACGGGCTGAGACAGTTACGTTGACAGATGGATATCTCGAAAAAATCACAGATGTTGTTACACTGACCACAGAAGAAAAATGGGTCGCGTTAGAGGAGCACCTGAAGGCTGCGATCGGTGCTATCGAGGAAGAGCAACCTTGTAGCTAGAGATAGACACCATTCAGACCAGCATCGTTCAGGGACAAATTCCCTTGGCATCTAGCAGTACAGCGATAGCCACGGAAGAAAGTCGCCTCTGTCCCTTACCTAGCGTTGCCCTTGTGGTCAGTACGCCGGACCAAGAGATCCAACTTCAAGCATGTGCAGGGGTGCAGCTGAATCTTGCCAAGCTACCCCACGCAACATTACAGGGTCTCCACACTCTAGTGTTTTAGGAGATTCACCACTGGGACCAGCAAGTACACCACCAACTTGGTATGGCCGAACAGACCATCGCACAACAGAATACAGAGGTACTCTTTGTTGTCGCATAGCAGGAAAAGCTCGAAACTCTGATCCACTAGCTCTGCATAGAATTTACAGAAGGAATCCCAGTCGTAGCCACTCCCTGGGCTAAGTAAAAGTATTGGTCGTAGCATTAAAGGCTTCTAGGATGGGAATGCAGGTCATTAAGACTTAGTTGGAGTAGCAAATCTCTGACTTACAAGCCAAGCTATAGCCTAAAACACCCTCAGAGGTACGAGCCCAGCGCGCTGTGCTAGTGACCGAGGATACCAACACCATTACAGGACATATTTTTCAGGGTGCTCGATTACTCGAGGATGCCATGAAACTTTTGACCAAGATCCAGCGCGATCCGGTCCTCTAGAAAATCAATCAGGACTTGTGACAGAAGGAGGAAGCTTTCGAGCAGATTGAGGCTACATTACCTACCTTGGTCCTTGCACTGTGTTTGGCGCAATTGCGGACCAGCAACACCCTCCAAGATGAGATTGAGGGACTCCACCAGAAGAAGCATGTTATCAGAGAATGCTTAAAGCCTTGGACTGTTGCGGCCTTCCAGCACTCACAAGATGTTGATGGTGCTATGAAGCGACTAAAACAGACACTGGAGAGTGTCACGACTGCGACAGAGGACCAAACTCACAGAAGCTTGTAGATATTGTGTAGAGCGCTGTTGCTCAGAGTCAAGAAGTGCTTCCCCCATTGGTCGTAGCTAGCACGTAAGTGGAGACCCCACCACCACAGTGACTTGGGATGAGTCACAATATTGTGTTGGGGGATTGTTGGAATAGGGTCTCCTACAAGAGCTGTGAAACTGGTCCATTTTGTATATTTTTTATTATATTTAGTCTAATGCAGGGGTTTTGGGGTGGGTCAAAGCCCCTAATGCACTGTAAATGGGTCAAGGGTAGACCAAGAGTCTGCAAACCACGGTTCGCGAACCATTGGATGCGTAGGCTAAAATAGTATAAGTAGTTGAACCTTTTTTGCAACACAAACTTGACTTAAGATTGATGTGAATTGCGAATTAGTAAATCTATTTGGGTTTTTGGGGAAAGGACTCCTGTTGGCTGTGTGTGTGGAGATCCTTAGTCCTACTGTGTGAAAACCCTGCTACTGTGTGCGCATGTTGGGTTTTTTGGGTATTGTAAAAGGAACTGAAGGATTAATGAATGCGGAAGGCTGTTTAAATCTTTGAATCTATTGGATCTGTGATATCTGTTTATGTATGCTCTGTGTCATTGATTTAAGATGCGAAAATACTGGTGTTACATGTTTATATTGAGATCTGGGTCTATTATGGTATGCATAATTCTATATTGAGCTTTGCAAGTAACTGTTCCGTGTGTTTATGCTACATTGACCGTTGATCTAAATCTATTTATTAGACTTGATGCAAGAATAGCTGCGATAGTTGCATTATTTTCCTATATCTGTGATTTGTTGCAATTATACATGATATTGCGCACGTGGATGCGAAGGAGCTAATAGATCTGGCTTCTGTAGTATGTGATCTGATAATTGTCAAGTCAAACGTAGCTCTGCCTGACTTTCCTGACCTCTCCCAGGGTGCAAAAACCTAGTTCTAGCACCCTCCCATACTACTTTGGGTGAGACTTTGGCCTGCGCAAGAAGACCACTTCCGAAAGGGCCAGTAGTATAGGAGTTTGTTGGCAAACCTTAACCTCCGAACCTGGGTCAGGACCCCTCGAGCAAATAAATGATAACCTAAATTTGGCACAAAATCGAATGAAACAACCGGCAGATCAACATCATAGCAAGATAAATTTTGATGTAGGAGACTGGGTATTTTTACGGCTACAACCATATAAACAAATGTCCCTCAAGCAAGCTAAGAAGGATAATAAATTATCTCCAAAGGACTATGGTCCTTAGAAGGTGTTGCAAAAGATTGGTACTATGGCATACAAATTGGAGCTTCCTGCTTCTTTGCGAGTGCATCCAATTTTCCATGTTTCATGCTTAAAGAAGGTTATAGGGGACAAACTTCCAGTTCAAAAATATTGCCAGAACTTGATGAGGAAGGAAAAATCACATTGGAACCTAAAGCAGTCACAGAAATAAGAACTCGATAGCTACGAAATCGATCAATTTCAGAGTATCTCATCAAATGGAAGAACTTACCCATGAATATTCTACGTGGGAGGATGAGAATTTTATACAGAAGCATCCGAGCTACTCAAGCGTTGAGGACACCACTTTTTTGAAGGAGAGGGGCATGTTAGGTCCCTATATTACTAGTATAGTCCCTTATTATTGTTAGTGTAACCCCTTTATTGTTATTATTGTACCCCCTATAACCCCAATATTGTTATTATTGTGCCCTTACATTATTATTGTTAGGTTGGCTAGGATTATATTGTGACCCCATGGACTCCCATATATAGAAGGAGGTCTTGTCATTTTTATCATCCAAGAATTGTTCATTTATGTAATGTATTGGAGGTTTCCCCCTCAAAGTGGCTGATTTCTAAGGCGTTGATCTCTCTTTTCTTCTATTTTTGGAGTTGGTTTCATAACACACGTGATCATAAACTTTATTTTGAGAATTACGAGAATTAACTTGACAACGTTGAAAATCCTCCTATAGAGATTTTACATCCAGTGAAACAAGGATAAGAAAAGAATTATGTGAGAATATCGATGTCTAACCCAGTTCGGGGACCTAGTGAGGAGTGCGAGAACCTGGAATAACCATCGGCGGGAGTTGAAGTTCCTCGACTTCCTGATGAGTCCCTGAAATTTCACATGTTGCATGATTAAATTGAGAGGGTACAACCAGATAAACATTTGTGTGAAGAAAACTATCATCAATTATTTCAACAAGATCATTACGAATTAGATGGAAGCTGTTGGAATCATCAATTTCATCGAATGTGTCAACATCACCAAATATACTACCCAAATTGTAAGAATGATGCTCAACAATTACCACATTATCTTCTTCATCATGGGCAACCCGATCACCTTGTGTGGACTTCAAATTTAATTCATCATAATGTGAATTCAAAGAACATGATATACCAATTGATTCATTACACACATCTCAACATAGGGGCTAGTGAGCTAAGGAAGAAATTCATGTGCGAAACTCTTTTATGACCAGAGAAAAATCCAAATCAAATTTATGAAAATCCAAGTTTTCTTGTGAAAACAAGAGATCATCCAATGTACTTTGCCACTCATCATGACATGCTGTCAGTGTGATGATCCTACATGATTTTATTCATTCATAGAACCTAAGTATAACATGTTTTTGTTGTGATATATTACTCTTTTGTTGTGGACAAGGAGATTGAAGAATCCTTCTTAATCAAACATGAAGTAAGAAAATCACCCAAATAATAGACTACTCCACTGGTGATTTCACTATCGTGAATATTGCCTATCCAATATGCATTTGTATAAGTTGTCAAGGTCACTTTATTTCCCTTAGGATAACATACTCTGAAATCCATTTTTCCCTTAACATATCTGAAGATCCTTTTTTATGCAACAACATGGGATTCTCTTGGTGCTACTTGGAAACATGCTACCTGTCCAACTGCTTGCATCACATCAGGTCTCAAAGGTGGATGTATATTGTCTTTGATCTGCATCCTTGGATATATTGTCTCTGCTCAACTTTCAACCGATCACCATGGGAGTACTTACTACTTTACAATCTTCCATTTGGAATTTCCTTAACATTTATTTGATGTATTTGGTTTGAGATATGAATATTCCATCATCTTCCTACAATAATTGGTGTCCCAAGAAGAATATCAACTCACCAAGTAAAGAAATATCATATTCACTTAGCATATTATTTGAAAATTCTTACTCAACCTGTGATAATTGCTTCCAAAGATGATATCATCCACATACACCTCAATGAGAGTCAAGTTGATTTTTTCAATCTTTATATATAGATTTTTATCAGCATTTCCTCTCTTGAATCCTTTTTTTTGCAGATACATTCCAAATGGGCATACCAAGCTCTAGAAACTTGCTTGAGGCTATAGAGAACTTTTTTCAACCTGCAAACATAATATATCTTTTATGTGAGTAGAAAACCTTTGGGATGCTCTATATAAAATTCTTCCTCCAATAATCCATTTAATAAAGATGATTTAACATCCATTTCATAGAAATATTTGATAAAGTTAATTACATCATTTCTCATGTTATTAAATTTTTTTTTTTTGAAGTGGCTATTATTTTTCATTTATAACCAACCATTGAGATACAAAACTCAATCTATTAGTAACATCTAACATGTCATAATTACATGTTGAATGTTGTTTGTAGGACATGTATGTTCAATTGCATGTAAAATACTACCAATCAATCTTATTCTTGTAACATTTGCATAATTTTATATATGAGATATAATGATAGTATTAAATGAAGTTAGTAATGGGATTTAACTTTTGTTTTTTTTTTATTGTTTTGTGATGTTGTATTGGTTCCATTCGTCGCTTTCTCCAGCGCAATCATCAAAGAATACTCAACATTTATTCACAAGCATATGCTAAATCATCAAAGAATCCTACGCATTTATTTACAAGCATATGCTCAATCAAATGAAATATAATGATTGTATTAAATATTTGATATTAAATATTAACATTAATGTTACTATGAGCTAATATTAAATGCTATTAAATATCTGATATTAAATATTAGTATTAACTAATAATTGAGCATTCCATTGTAGGTATTATATTATAATATTTGTTTTTCTTTTTTATAATTTCAATAATTGCACGAGTTATGTTGTTGGACCTATGTTGGGCTTATAATATTAGTGTTTGATAATATTGGATTTAATGTAAAATTTTACAATGTCAGGGTTTTAATATAATGATTTCACATATAAGGTTAATATATGTTAGGGTTTATATTAAGATTTGACATTAATATTAAATAATAGTATTAATATTAATGTTATCATTATGGTTAACATTAATATTTTCTTTATGATGTTGGGTATATAATATTAGGGGTTATAATATTTTGTTTATAATAATGAGTTTAAAATATTGGTTTATGATATTGGGTTTATAATATTAGGTTTTATAATATTGGGTTTATAATATTGGGCTTATAACATTGCAGTTTTTTATATTTGGGTTTTAAAATTTGTTTATAATATTGTAGTTTAATATTAGAGTTTAAAATTAAATAAAACTCAATAATATTAGTAATAATAATAAAAACATTAATATTAAATAATAGTATTAATGTTAATGTTATTGCTAACGTTAATATTTTCCTTGTAACGTTGAGTTTATAATGTGTGGATTATAATATTATTATAATATTCAACCACCTCATAACCCAAAAGAAAATGGGGTGGTTGAGAGGAAGAATAGACGTATTGTGGGAAATACACGGGAAATGTTCCATGATCAGGGCCTATCTTTGCACCTGTGGGCCGGAGCATGCAACAAAGTGGTATATTTGTAGAACATGATTCCTCATTAGATTCCCAGGATAAGTACACCAGAAGAATAATTTTTAGGGAAAAAAAAAAAAGTGTCACACTTCAGGATCTCTGGATCATTATTATATTTCCATGTTTCTAAGGATGCGAGGAAAACGTTAGAGCTAACAGTTGATTTGGCATATTTGTGGGGTACAATGATACACCTCACAACTATCAAGTGTACATGTCATCTCTCAGGATGTAATTTGTTCATAGATATGTGAAATTCGATGAAGAGAAGTAAATGAAGTGTTCCCTTGAGAGGGAGCTTCAGTTGCTTGCATATCATGAGCTTTTGACTCCAAAGGAAGAACCTCAAGAAGATGTGGAGAAACCACATGCATATGAGCAGAGAGTGGAGACAACCAGTCAAGCAGAGGCATCCAGGGAAGGAAGGAAGCGAACCAGGGAAGCTGACAGATGATAGATAGAATGTGGGAGCACCCACATCACAACGCAGACATAGGATGCCACCATACTGATACACGTGCTACATGGATCTAATGAGTGAGCTAGTAGAGACAAAACCAACCTCATTCGAGGAATAAGTAGAGAAACCAGTATGGGTTGATGTTATGGTAGAGGAATACGATTCCATTGTCAGAACCTGTGTTTGGGAAGTGATCCTAGGACCTGCAGAAAAGTCAGTGGTGGGTTCGAGATGGATTTACAAGGTAAAGCTATTAAGATTCAACAAGAAGACCTTAGTGAAAATTAAGCACCTACACTAGGATGGGGCCTCAGGCTATTTTTAGGTGTATGTCTATTTATAGATGTATGTGCATAATGTATTTATAGAATGCATGTATATTTATAGATGCATGTCTACTATTATTATCCCTTAATATTAGTTGCACAATAAACTATAATCTATTCTCAATGAGCACTTGGAAATAGTTAACTGAAGTGGCAAATCAGTTAGATAAATCAATTTCGAGTTAATTGGTTGGTTGGTGGGACATGCAGGTTGACTTAGTTGTAACTGAGTGATTCGAAGTTGTAACAGAGTTGGAAGTGTAGTTGTCGAAGTTGTAAAGTAGTTTAACTCAGTTAAGTGAGTTAAACTCAGTTGTGCTAGTTGTAACTGAAGATACACTAGTGAGAGATCAAGTGAATTTATTATTAATTAATTCACAATCAGTGGTCTCACATGCAATTGAAGATTTACTATTATTAACTGCATGCATGTCGGATCCAATGGAGACCCAGTTGAGTTATAGCTAAAAGGGAAGTAAACTATCAGTTGTGACATTATCCGGTTGCACGCATGCAACCACACACACATTGGATGTTCCCATGAGAATTGCAAAGTCAAGGAAGGAAAGATTGCATTCATTCAGGGATTGCGCAATGGAGGCAGGCTGTCTGGAGACGGTAAATTGAGCAAGTGATTTTCCAATTTTTGTATGATAGTGTGAGACAATTAGCTGATGTACTGAGGGCTCTTGTGATTGGAGCTTTGTATGTAATTGTTTGAAGATCCATGATATAATATAAAATAGAATATAGTGGGGTTTTTAGCTGTAAGCTCTCCTCGGGAAATTATCTGTGTTGTGTGTGATTTATCTTTCTTCATGCTTATGTAATTGGCGATTATGTTTTTAATTTTGCAAAGATTTGTAGAAGCGATTCTGTATTTAACAGTAGCACAATGCTAGATCAGGAGAATCCAAGATATACATGAATATTGTATAATTTCTACATGGTATCAAAGCATAGGAAATTGTAGAAGTGAAGCAGGAGCTGAGTTTGTTGGTGGAAAGAATTCGAATTTATAGAATTCTTTTCTTGGTGCTACAGCTGATTCAAGATCGAAATGGCTTTCAATGGCTTGAGGTTAGAGTATGCACTCGAGGGAAACTCGAACTACATTTCTTGGAAGGATAGGATGGAGGTGGTATTCGAAGACAATGGCTTGAAGGAATTCAATGAAAAATATGTTCCTAAGCCAGATGTTGCAGATGCTGCCAATCGTGATGCATGGAAAAAGAATGTGGAAAAGGTGAGGAGGATCCTGTTGGAGGGAGTACGAGACCACATTGTCTCAATAATCCATGGGAAGGCCACACCATATGCTATGTGGAAGGATTTGACAGATCTATTCCAAAGCAAAAATGACCATAGGAAGTTGGTGCTCAAAGATAAACTCAGAAATATCAAGATGGAAAAGCGCGAGACCATTCCAAAGTATCTCACGAAGTTTTTCCAATGTCGAGATGAATTGGGGAGTGTGGGAATAACTGTTGTTGATGATGATTTGGTGAGCTTGGATCTCTTGGGACTTCCTAAGAGTTGGCACAATTATGAAGACTATCAACAGACGGGAAAAATTTCCGGATTGGGAATGACTATTGTCAGATCTGGTATAGGAGGAGTTTAGACGGAACACCAGAGATGGGTCTTCATCAAAGCATGATGATGAAGATGATTGTGCTTTGGCTGCCAAGGCGAAGAAGGGGAAGGGGAAGAAATTCCATTCTATATCCAAGTATAAAGGCAAGAAGCTAGATATGTCCAAGGTGAAGTGTTTTCACTGTCACAAACATGGGCATTTTGCTACTATCTATCCACAAAATAAGAATAACAAGAAGGTTGCTAGAGCTGCAGATGGAGAGGCCCTTGCCTCACAATTTGAGCTTGACTTCTCCTTGATTGCATGCATGTGTCAAGTGCATTGGGATCGATGTGGTATTTGGATAGTGGCGCTTCCTTTCACATGATGGGAGATAAGGAACTTTTTAGTGACTTGGAGGAGAAATATCTCCAGAAGCATATAGAGATGGGCGACGATGGACGATACAATGCTACCAAGATTTGTACCACTACCTTTCAAAGGGATTCAGGTAAAACATTTCAATTAAAATATGTTATTCATGTACCGAGTCTAAAGAAAAAATTGGTCTCAATCGCAATGTTGGAGGACAGAGGATATGATCTTGTTTTTAGTGATGGAAAAGCTTTCCTGCAACATAAAAAAATGGTTCAAGACAAGAGGATAGGAATTTGAGTTAATAATATCTACAAGCTCGGGAGGTAGATGGCTAAGCTGCCATGATGGGCAAGGCAGAAAAAAGTGGTGAGCCAGGATGAGGGCGAATTATGGCACATGTGATTGGGCCATCTTCATTATGGAGCCTTGAAAGTCATGTAGCAAATATCTACTGGACTTCCAATGGGAACACTTGCTTAGTTAGATCAGTGCAAGGGTTGCACCATGGGGAAATATGTAAATTCCACCTTTCATGAGAAGGAGAAACGTGCTTCGGGGATCCTTGAGAGAGTTCACACAAAAATGTGTGGATCATTCTCGGTTGCTTCAAAAACAAAACATAAGTACTATGTAATATTTGTTGATGAATTTTCTCGTAAATGTTGGATATTATTCATGCAAAAGAAGGATCAAACATTCTCAAAGTTATGTGAGTTTAAGGCATTGGTGGAGAAAGAGTCGGGGAAGCAAGTGAAGGCTCTTAGGAGAGATAATGGTGGAGAATACATCTCTAACGAATTCAATAACTTCTACAACAAAGAAGGAATTCGAAGAGAACACATAACACCTAATAACACACAACAAAATGGGGTCATGGAGAGGAAGAACCAAATGATCGTGGGTGCGACACGAGCGATGTTGCATGATTAGGGCCTACCAATGCATTTGTGGGCTGAATCATGCAACACTGTGGTTTATGTGCAAAACCGTTGTCCTCATAGAGTACTTGGCATGAGTACACCTAAAGAAGATCTCACTATAAGAAATCATATGTTTCACACTTTAAGGTTTTTGGCTCATCTTTTTATGTGCATGTCACCAAGGATGCCAGGAAGAAGTTGGAGTTGACTGCTGAGGTTGGGATTTTTGTGGGGTACACAGAAACACCCCATAATTATCGTGTGTATTTTCCAAACAACAGAATGACTGTTGTGCGATGTGATATAAAATTTGATGAGGGGAAAGCCATGCGGTTGTTGCTTGAGAGGGAGCTGGACTTGCATACGGAGGAGGAACTACTGGTTCCAAAAGATGAGTCTCTAAATGTGGATAAGCCATAGGAGGAGGTTCATGGAGTGGAGGAATCCACTCATGTAGAGCCATCCATCAGAAATGGCAGAAGGCATACCACAAAAGCTGATAGGCTGAGACTTGATGCTGCAGAGAATGTAGGATCCCCTACTTCATAGTGCAGACAAAGACAGTCTCCTGACCGATTTACTGGATACATGGCTCTCATGAGAAAATGTATTGTGACTGAACCATATTCCATACAAGGCCAGATTTGTGGCCCAGGTCTTCTCACAGATTGAGGGGATAGATTATGAAGAGACCTTTTCACTTGTCGCAAGGTATTCTTCCACAAGGACCATCCTTTCTCTCTCAGTGAAAATGTGCTGGCGCATTCATCACATGGATGTGAAATCTGCATTTCTCTATGGGATCTTTGAGGAAGAGGAGTAAATAGAGGAGCCTAAAGGTTTTGAGATATTCAACAGTGAGTTGCATGTGTGCTGACTCGAAAGAGTGTTGTATGGGCTGAAGAAAGCACCTTGTGCTTGGTACACTAGGATAGACAGTTATTTCACCAAACTTAGCTTCACCAAAAGTGAATCAGATTCAAACCTATACCAAATTGTGGTGGAGGGTAAGATTTTAATCATTGTTCTTTATGTTGATGATCTAATATTGACTGGTGATGAGCAGCTGATACACTCATGCAAGGAGGATCTTGCAAGGGAGTTCGAAATGAAGGATATGGGACTCCTTCAGTATTTCCTTGGATTGGAAATAGGACAGTGAGATGGTAAAATTTTTGTGTCTCAAGGCAAGTATGCAAGGGAGATACTGGGTAAGTTTCACATGGAGAGCTACAAACCCATTGATACTCCTATTCTAGGAAACTAGAGGAAAGAGGATGCTACTTCTAGAGAGGTAGTGGTTGTTACTGTCTATCGACAGTTAGTGGGTTCGCTAATGTATCTAGTGAACACGAGACCAGACATTTGCTATGCGGTTAACTATTTGAGTCAAGCTATTGTTAAGCCTACCAAGATATTTTAGAAGGCGGGTAAGCATGTCCTGAGATACCTGAGGAGCACATCAAAGTATGGTTTGTGGTACAGAGAGACGGATGGAGTGAAGTTGCATGGCTTCACAGATGCATATTGGGCTAGAAGTCCAACGGACAGAAAGAGCACATCAGGGGCGATCTTTAGCATTGGATCTATAGTTTTTTCTTGGTACAATAGGAAGCAGAGATCTGTGGAACTCAGTTCAGCGGAAGTGGAATACATGGCAGCGAGTCAAGTTGCATGTGAGGCTATCTAGATGAGAAAGATCTTGGTTGGTTTGTTTGGTTCTCATATGGATCTGATAATGATTCATTATGATAATCAGAGTTACCTTAAACTCTCGATTAATCTCGTGTTTCATGATAGATCCAAGAATATATATATATATATATATATATATATATATATATATATATATATATATATGGTACCATCATCTTAGAGATTTTGTGTAGAGGTGAATCATGTTGCTTCAGTACATTCCCCCGGAAGATTAGGATGCATATATTCTGATGAAAGCACTCAACAAGAGAAAATTTGAATACCCTAGAGATAGGATCGGGGTGAAGGATAATCCCTTTCTTGTTGAGAGGGAGTGTTGAGATTCAACAAGAAGATCCTAGTGAAAATTAAGCACCTCACTAGGATGGGGCGTCAGGTTGTTTTTAGGTTTATGTCTATTTATATATGTATGTGCATAATCTATTTATAGAATGCATGTGTATTTATAGATGCATGTCTACTATTATTATCCCTTAATATTAGTTGGCCAATAAACTATAATATATTATCAATGAGCACTTGGAAAGAGTTAACTGAAGTAGCAAATCAGTTAGCTAAAGGAATTTCAAGTTAAGTGGTTGGTTGGTGGGACATGTAGGTTGACTTACTTGTAACTGAGTGATTCGAAGTTGTAACAGAGTTGGAAGTGCAGTTGTGGAAGTTGTAAAGTAGTTTAATTGAGTTAAGTGAGTTAAACTCAGTTGTGATAGTTGTAACTGAAGATACACTAGTGAGAGATCAAGTGAATTAATTATTAATTAATTCACAACCAGTGGTCTCACATGCAAATTAACTGCATGGATGTCAGATCGAATGGACACCTAGTTTAGTTCTAGGTGAAAGGGAAGTAAACTATCTATTGTGACATTATCTGGTTGCATAGATGCAACCACACACACATTTGATGTGCCCATAGGTATTGTGCAGTCAAGGAAGGCAAGATTGCATTCATTCAGTGATTGTTATCAGCATGGGATTGCGCAGTGGAGGCAGGCTATCTCGAGACAGTTAATTAAGCAAGTGATTTGCCAATTTTTGTATGACAATGTGAGACAATTAGCTGATGTACTAAGGGCTCTTGTGATTGGAACTTTGTATGTAATTGTTTCATGATCAATGAAATAATATACAATAGAAGATAGTGGGGTTTTTAGCTATAAGCTTTCCCCGAGAAATTATCTGTGTTGTGTGTGATTGATCTTTCTTCATGCTTATGTAATTGGAAATTGTGTTTTTAATTCTACAAATATTTGTAGAAGTGATTTTGTATTTAACAGTAGCATATTGTTAGATCAGGAGAATCCAAGATATACATGAATATTGTATAAGTTCTACAAAAGCATGCAACAGATGGAAGCATCGAGAATCACAAGGCTAGATTCATGGCCAAGAGGTACTCTCAGGTATAATGGATTGACTATGAAGATACCTTTTCTCCTATAGCAAGGTACTCTTCTATTGGATCAATTCTCACTTTGGCTACACAAATGGGCTGGAAAATCCTTGAGATGGATGTGAATACAACATTCCTTAATGGACTGATTGAGGAGGAGGTGTACAGTGAACAACTTGAAGGATTTGAGACCTTCAACAGAGAGTCACATGTGTGTCGACTCAATCAAGCGTTGTATGGGATGAAGAAATCACCTCGTGCTTGGTACAATGGGATCATTAGCTATCTCACCAGGTTAGGCTTCACCAAATGTGAAGAAAATGAAAACCTTTACCACGTTCTGGTAGAAGGTAAATTGCTGATTATAGTATTATATGTTGGGGTTGATAAAATATTTCCTTGGTTTGGAAGTATGGGAGAGAGAAGGGGAATTTTTTGTATCTCGGGGAAAGTATGCCAATGAGATACTTCAGAAGTTCCATATGGACAGATGAAAACCCATGGAGACTCCTCTAGCAACCAACTAGAGGAAAGAGGATGCCACTTGAAGTGAGGAAGTGTATGCTACCGTGTACATAATGTTGGTGGGTTCTATCTTGAATTTGGTGAACACACAACTAGACATGTGTTATGCGATCAATTAGTTGAGCCAAGCCATGGCTCGACCGAAAAAATTATTTTGGAGGGATGCTAAACATGTATTACAATATCTTAGAGGCACCACTCAGTTTGGACTTTGGTACAGATGAATAGAGGGAGTGAAGCTACAAGGCTTCACATATGCATATTAGGTGGGTAATCCATCATATCAAAAGATAAATTGAAGATGAATCTTCAATATTGGGTCAAAAAAATTTTCTTGGTACAACAGGAAGAAAAGATCGGTTGCACTTAGTTCAACATAAATAGAGTACATGACTGCTAGTCAAGCAACTTGTGAAGCTATCTGGATGAGAAATATTTTTATTGGGTTATTCGGTTAGATGAATGATCCTACTGTGATTCACTGTGACAATCATATTTGTATCAAACTCTCTAAGAATCTATTTTTTCAATATTTATCCAAGCACATTGATATCTGTTACAACCATCTACGAGATTGTGTGCACAGGAAGATGATGTTGTTGGAGTACATTCCAACAAAGGAACATAATGAAAATATTTTGACAAAGGCCTTGCTAAGATGAAAATTCAAGTTCCATAGAAGTAGGATTTGGATATCATTTAATCCCTTTCTTGCTTAGAGGGAGAGTTGAAAATGCAGCAAGAAATTCGTAATTTAATTTTTCCTTTGATTAAATTAGGAGAAAATCAAAATTCCACATTAACAAACAACCTCAATGAGTTAATTGAGTTATTATCATTCATTTAGCTTATATAGTTTGAGTTGGAGGGAGAACTTGAGTTGTGTACAATTATTGCTAAATTTTAGGAGCCTAAGTTGAGTTAATTTCATATGTAACAATTTAATTCGGTTAAATTGAGTTAAGGTCAGTTAAACTAGTTCCAACTGTTGGAGGAAGTATTGGTAGGTCTAACAATGGGGTGAAAATTCAGTGTTTAACTATTTAACTGATCAATCAACCTAAATTAACTCATGCATGCATGCAATTCGAGTTACTGAGTTGAGATTGGAGTTCAAGGGCAATGCACTATCAATTGTATAATATTCCAAATTGTAAAGGTCATGCATACAGTTAAAGGAAGGCCTAAAGGAATTGCACAATTATCATTGAATAATTTACTAATTAATAGGGGCCTAATTCCTAAGGAATCAACGCAAGGAAATAGGAGCTTGGAGGCTTGGAAAATTGGCTAATTATTGGCCAAGTTCAGTTAGTTGGGAAAATGATAGAAAATACTTGTATAGGTTGAGTGAAGCATATTGTATTCATAGAGATTATTTGATTACTGAAATACAAATAGTATGTGGTTTTGAGAATTTTCTTTCCCCTATATATATGTTTGTGTATATGTGTTGAATTTTGATGCATGATATTGATTTGTGTTCTTGATCATGAATTTACTTCCGCAGATTGGTATAGTAGATTTGAGTCTTATGTTTTAGTAAATTTCATGAGCAGTTTGAATCTACAATTAAAATTATACAACATTGTTATATTCTTACCACTTCTTAGAAAATATTAGCTTGCATTACATAGGAAAAAAAATATGGCCGATGCTAAATATGATCTCTCTCATGCTCATTGTAGGAAGGAAATTGTGGTGCCCAATTGCTAGAAAAAAAACATGTGTATTTCCTGAACCAATCATTATACCTTTGATCGCATTCTCAATTCCATTTCCGACAATCACGTGGAGAAATATGTAGTGCACTATGATTAAGAGAATAGTCATTGGATCAACCGTTGGGCCTGTATCGAATAAAGGAAAGGGGCATGATAAATTCCAAAGCGAGAAGACGGACCTGCTCTTAGAGTCAATTTGATTGAGATGATAGAAAAGCATCCCCTCCTCACATGATATATTTTATTAGATAACTTTATTGAGCGAGAGATTAAACTAGTTACAACAATTCCAAAAACTCCCTCACATTCATTACCAAATTATTTCATAACCTCATTTTTATTTCCATATGTAAAACATATTAAAAATATAATATTTTCATATCACAAATGTAAAATATAAGTTTTATGATATTACATCCACTAGCTCTCCCAATCCTTATATGGTGTTTACTACTTCATGAACTCAGAGAAAATAAGTTGTGATATTTTCATCTTCATTCTGTTAGCCCCCCTATAAATTTTTGACAAGCAAACGGGGGGCTAAAATGTTTCTGAGCCTTCAAGGAATGCATTTCCTCTGAAAACACATCATCCTTGAAGCCTCCTTGTGCCTTCTGTTAGTGTCAGTCTAGTTATTGCCTTTAGTCACTATTCAGGAGCTATTATCTCCACAAAGTGATGCCCCTGCCTTCAGAGAAGTTTTCTGTAGCATATTCAACACCAGAGCATCTTCCAAGCAGATCCATCAGAAAGTGCCTGAAAAGAGCTTTCGAACGGAATGCTGCACTCTTAAAACTGACTTCTGGATTGAATTCTATGCCTAAGTGAAGTAAAAGCCCTTATATCCCCATATATCCCATATTTCCCATGTTTCCCTTTTAAATTTATGTTTAAAGTTTTAATATTCCCTTTTAAAACCCCTTTTCCCCTTTCCGATTATAAATCACATTGTAAATTATTTTAAAACAAAAATATGTGATTTATATAACCACTTCCCCTCCATGACCCGTGAAACTTTATAATAAAATGTTATATTATAAAGTCCCCACCGTGTTAACCACTTCCCATTTCCATACTCGTAAACTTTAGAAACACATTTTATGTTATATATATATATATATATATATATATATATATATATATATATATATATATATATATATATATATATAAAATCTCACTATTACAATCACAATCGCAAACTTTTCCAATCGCATGTTTTATGAGAAGCCCCCCGATCACTCATTGCAAATATTTGCGATGCGATTGATCGCGTCGCAAATATTTGTGATGTGATTGATCGCGTCGCAAGTTCTCCGCCCGATCGCTCAATTCCCTCCAATCCCTCCGATCGATCCATTCCCTCCGATCGCACCATTCCTTCTGATTCCCCAATCACTTCTCTCCTCCGATCGCTCCGATCCCCGATTGTTCTGGTCCTCCGATCTGCTTCCATCGATCAATCGCTTCGCAACGTTTGACTTTCGCGTTGCGATTGCCTCCCGCTCCCGATCTCCGATTGCGATTGACCTGCCGGGCCCACCGTACTATACTTCCGCCTATTCATATAATATAAGGCATTTCCTTTGTAAATTGGAAATTCGTATGATTTTTAGTTTTACAAAGGGTTTGCCCCAATCACATCGGAAGTTTTCTATGTGTCATTCCATCTCGCCCAACTCCCGATTCCGATTTGCGATTGCGATCCATACCCCGGTCCCACCATACGGTCTTTCCGCCCATTCCTTATAAAACCCTATTTTCCTTTGTAAAAGTCAAAAATTCATGTGTCTTATTTTTACAAAGGCTTGTTCTCCATTGCATCGGAACTTTTGTGTGGTGTTTTCAATCATGCCCCTCCGCCCGTCCATCACGATTGCGATTTATATAGGTCCTGCCTCCTCTCCCTTCTTTCCTATTCACTGTTCTTCCCTTCACTAAAGGCAATTTCGTTCAAAAGCACTGTTTAATAAAAAATTCAGTTTTCTCCAAATGGCAAATGGAAAGTTTGAAAGTCTGAGGTCTGCGAACTCAGAGGCAGGTTCATAGGGAAAGACACAGTTTGAAGATTTAAGCATGCTGTCAAGTCTTATCAGTGCTTCCGGCGTCATCAGAACATTTTCTCCATACAAACACTTTCGGACAGTGTTCTCCATGCTTCCTCGAGCCTTTAAACAGATTAAAGACACTGAGAGAAGCTTCTTAAGACTATCAGGACTGCAGTAATGGAAGCATGGAGACCTGAGGGACCTATCAGTCACCTTGCTTGCTTCAGAGGACAGAATAGAGGGCCTTGCGGCCAGAAAGGAATCCAAAAGAAACATCAGAGGTCAAACTCGACCTGACAGAGGCTCCCCCAAGCGGATTACAGAGTACATACAACGCTGCAGAGGCATTAAGTAGTATGGGCGTGAACACTTCCACCATTCTGCCTTGATGAGATCCATTTAATTTCATCTACTCTTTGTTGTTTCTCTTCACCTATAAGAATTCCCAAGAACAGATTGTAAAGGTTGTTGTTAGGCTGCCGCCATTGTAGTTAGAGGGATTCATTGGGACTGTTAGAACAGTCTTGGGAGGGATTAGTAGAGTAGTTGTTATGTAGTAGGCTGGGAGGAGAAGTCTGGATTGTAACAGCCATTGAGCTCATAGTATGTGACTGGTTTTGCATCATTAATCAAGCAGTTTTCACAGGATCCTGGTCTATTACTATTGATGATGTTTTTCTACCACTGTTAATTACATTTTCATACTGTTTCATTTTCTGCTGGCTTGCATCAGAAATATGGCATAGGATCTACCCTTGTTAGGTACTTTATGTCTCTGCTCTCCTTGCCTTTAATGTTTTCTGCTAATTGTGAATCTAAGAGTAAATTCAGTAAATTTAACCAGTGTAGTGGTTCCATATGCTGCTAGCTGATGTATGAATTTGGAGTTTGCTGCTTGGAAATTCTTGCTGGTGTCAAAGCATTGAAGGTTCAAAGTCCTTCTCTGATCTATAGATTCTAGCTTTGTTAAAATATCTCTGTTTTTCCCTTGGAGCATGCTAAAGCTGACCTGGAGTTAAATGACCTCTGGTCCGATCTATAAGCTGCCCCTTTGTCCCTCCTTTGAAACCTACCTATGAGTATGTCCAAGCAGGTCTAGAGTTAAATGACCTCTGACCTGATCTATAGATAGAAATTGGGTTGCTTTCCTTCTTCCACTTTCTTTCCTTAATGTTCCATTCCATCATCTATCTAAGAATATCCTTTAGTGTAGATGACTTTCCCTCTGAAAGCCTTGGCTAGTGGTTTGCAAGTAATTCCCTTTCATGACTTCATAGCCCAATGGATGGCACCTTCCTCACCTACCCTCTTCTGTCGAAACATCCTACTGCTTTGTTCCTTTTCTCCCACTTCTTTCTCAGTCTATGATCTCATGACCAACCCAACAACCAACCAACCAAATCATTTTAAACCCCCTTTGTGCTTCATACCTAGCCTAACATCTCATTCAAGCTTCAAAGATATATACCATTCTTTGTTATTTGGAGAGATCCCTCTTCGGGTCCAGGAGGGCTAGATCCTAGGGCCCCAAAGTGGTTATGATGTTGTATCATCTTTTGGTCTTGCCAATCTGGCCAAAAAATAAGACAATCACTCAAATAATAGGCTACTCCATTGGTTCTTTCACGATCATTGATATTTCCTACCCAATCTGCATTTGTATGAGCTGTCAAGGTCAATTTATTTCCCTTCGGAATACATAGTCTGAAATCCATTTTTCCCTTAAGATATATGAAGATTGTTTTTACTACAACAACATGGGATTTTCTTGGTGCTTGTTAAAAAAGTGTTACCTTTCCAAATGCCCGCATCACATCAAGTCTCAAAGGTGTTACATATAGTAGGCTTCCAATCATCGATCTATACAGTCTTTGATATGCTTCATTGGAAATATCGTCTTTACTCAACTTAAAACAGATCACCATGGGAGTACTTACTAGTTTACAATCTTCCATTTGAAACTTCCTTAACATTTATTTGATGTATTTGGTTTGAAAGATGAATAAGCCATCATCTTCCTACGATAATTGAAGTCCCAAGAAGAATATCAACTCACTAAGTAAAGACATTTCAAATTCACTTAGCATATATCATTTGAAAACTTCTTACTCATCATGTCATCATTTCTTCCAAATATGATATAATCCATATATACCTCAATGAGAGTAAAGTTTCTTTGTTTAATCTTTATATATAGATTGTTATCGACATTTTCTCTCTTGAATTCATGTTTCTGCAGATACATGTACAAATGGGAATACCAAGATCTAGAAGCTTGTTTGAGGCTATAGAGAGCTTTCTTCAACCTGAAAACATAATATTTCTTGTCTGTGAGTAGAAAGCATTTGGGATGCTCTATATAAAATTCTTCCTCCAATACTCCATTTAGGAAAGATGAGATAACATCCATCTCATAGAAATATTTGAGAAAGTTGTTTACATCATTTCTCATGTTGTTCAATTTACTTCTTTTTCTTAAGTGGCTATCGTTCTTTCATTTAGAACGAACCATTGAGATACAAAAATCAATCTATTAATAATGTATAGCATGTCATAATCACATGTTGAATGTTTTTTGTAAGGCATGTTTGTTCAATTGCATGTAAAATGCTACCAATCAATCTTATTATTATAACATTTGCATAATTCTATATATGAAATATAATAATAGTATTAAATGAAGTTAGGAATGGGATTTGCATTTTATTTTTATCTTTTTGTGAAGTTGTATTGGTTCCATTCATCACTTTCTCCATCTCAATCATCAAAGAATCCTAAGAATTTATTTACAAGCATATGCTCAATTAAATGAAATATAATGATTGTATTAAATATTTGATTAAATGTTAATGTTAATATTAGCTAATATTAAATTCTATTAATTATCTAATATTAAATATTAGTATTAACTAATAATTGAGCATTCCATTGTAGGTATTTTATTATAATATTTGATTGTCTCTATTTATAATTTCAATAATTTCACGAGTTATGTAGTTGGACCTATGTTGGGTTTTTAATATAGAGTTTAATATTAGTGTTTTATTTTTTTTTGTAAATTCGGTAGTACCTCTCTATTCATTCATCTAATCAAAATAACATGTTACATTATCAGATTATATACTTGGTAGCCTCAACCTACCCATACGAAACCAGGTCTGTTGGCCACCTCAAAGAGTTTAGGCTAACCAAAATTGGAATAGTTTAAATCTGTCTCTAGCTACCTTAACAGGTCTATTATCTACTACATCTAGTGACATATAAACAAAATAAATGTTATTCACTCTTTTCATATCAAACAAAAAACAAGAAGCCTCTCAACTCATTGATCTAATGATTTAATGGGTGTTGAATCCTTGACACTTGACCCGGGCATGCTTTGGAGTTGTTGTTTTATTCGACCAAGGCAAACAATCTGATGATGTTGCTGGAGGTGAATTTCCTGGATATCCTTGTGCATTTATGCTAATATGGAGGTTTCTTTTCGGTCTCCTCCTATCTCTTGAACAGTGACAATGTATTTAGCCATTAAACACTTCATAGTCCAATAAATATGCATATAATGATTAAATAATGCCAGTATGCCTCTTGTATTCCCAGGGTCAGTAAACATCAGATCCATCTCGTCATCAGGGATGTCTTCCTCCACTTTAGTTTTAGGGTCTTGTTCCCATCCAGAAATCAAGGATTTTATGTGACTAGGTGTCCCCACTCCATAGGCATGGAAGAGGTTCTGCATATTTTCCTTGCCAGATTTTCTTCCCCTTTTACTAGGCCCCACTTTTGCCTTTCCTTTTTCCTTGCCCTCTCTTTTCTCATATTTTTTCTTTCACTATTTTTGTTTGAGGCTGGTCTCCAAGCAGCTGAAGGTTCACCCAGATCCACAGCAGGGTTCTCCCCGGACGTGCAAAGGCTTGAGGGTGAGAGATTCTAGGAAGATCTATATAAGGAAACAAAATTACAATATTGAATTTAGTTAGTTTGCATAGAATATTATCCTACTTATTGAGGGTCTCCACCTCAACCATTTTCATATTCTGTTGATCGTCTGTCTAAATTCCTTTGTCCCTGGAAGTTTTTTGTTTTCAGCCAACGAAAACCTCTTAAGCTGGTCTGATAGTAGTATACACTTCTCATATCCCTCAGTTCCAAAAACAATGCCTAGCAAGCGTGCCTCTGCCTTCAGAATTTTGCAATAGTTCCACTTTTCAACTTGGGCATGGAGTAAATACTTGACATACAAGAGTGAGATGTTCCCAGTCACCACAAAAAATGATACGAATCTCGAAAAAGTACTGAAACCAACAAACTGTTCAACTAATCCCATGCATCCCAAGAATAAAATCTCGACCTACTTGGTAATTGAGTTAACCCCCCCCATTAGACAACAACCCATAATTTGGCATTCTGAGCAATTTACCCCTGACCCTATTGACATAATCAATTGAACCCCTATTGGACAGATAAGTCGTTCTTGCTGACAAGACAGACCTCCCAAGTGTCCTACGGAAAGCTAGCAACAAACAAACAAATCAAAACTATTTTCTCTAGATACTGTGTGATTTGGAATTAACTATAATAGGGTTTTGGAAACCTACTTGTAGTCCAGCGCTGATCTTCTTTCTAGTGGCTTGAAGAAATTCGTCGTCAAGGATCTACAATCACAAACACAAGAAAATATCAAAAGCACCTGCATAATAAAAATTAATTCATGAATCAAACATCTATCAAGATGATCAAGGAATTCAAGAAATAAGCTAATTAATTAAATAACTCATTGGTAAAACATGATAAACAAGCTACTTAACTAAAGAACTCATTGAGAAAACGGTATTCATTCGTATTATCTTTAATAAAGAAGAGCCTTACAACCGTGTTTGCCTTGATGTCGTACAAGCCTTCTTGGGTCCCGGAACATGTGTTTCCTTTACTCTAACAAGCTTTGCACTCTCTCAGCGAAAATGCACATGGGTGTGTAATCATTCCCACATAGTGATCAGTTAAGAGAGTATGAGTCTCTACAGCATTTCTCCTCAAAAATTTTCAAAGTCTAACTCATTAACTCTAACCTTTGAAGCTTCACTATGGCTTCAATTTATAGGAAAAGAGAGGAGGTTATGGTTCCACATAAGAAGGGATAGAATGCTCTTTTGAAGGGATTGGGCTCCATAAATAAAGGGGTAAGCTCCCATAATGGAGGAATGAACATACATGATAGGAGTGAACCTTCAACCAGATAATTACTTCTAAAAGCTTCTAGATTTGACTGCTGGGCTTCTAAATGTTACTTTCCACCTTTGTTTTACCTTTTACAGGGGTCCGCATCCTTATTGAAGAGAACGTGTGATTAGCTTCGCATGATTTAGAGAAAAAAGGTGCGACACCGCAGGAAATGCTAAGAGAAAGTGCGGTACAAGTGTTTTAAGACTTTTATGAGCTTTTCTCTTAATTTCAAGGCTTGATTTTAGGAACTTTTATGTTGTAGACTTTTAAGGGAGTAATAAAACGTCATGGTGACAAATTTCAGTGTAAAAAATTTCCCCCTAAAGTGCGAAGTCTGAGAGGATTCGAAGAGTGATGTGATTTATCATTTCAAGGATTAGCCCGTGGACACCCCAGTCGAAACCCTGTAAAAACATTCAATGCAAATCATCATATATATATATCATCACTGAGGTAGGCATTCCCATACTCAGACCAAAACTAACTAAACTTGTTCTGATACATAAATGATTTTAATATTACATCAATAGTGTAGGCACAACATGGACGCAACCATCTGTAATGAATAGTCTACTGCATAATGAATAATAAAACTCCTCGCAGCCTAGATGGTGGAAACTATTTCCAGGGTCTTGATTTATGCTTCCCAAACTAGTATGATTCTATCCATGCGATTAAATGTGTTGAAGTCGAACATGGTAGAAACCACTTGATTACGAGTCAATGATGTGAACTGTTAACTAGTGTGAGAGAAACCACCAATAATAAAAATGGCTCTCAAAGTACTCAGTACAATCCATGAGATGTGAATAAGTGATCTGAAGTTGAACATTTCATGGAATCGTTCGATCGAAGGTCAATGATGCAACCTCTCGTCGAAGGCGAGAAACCTGCCATTAAGGCGTGCAGATTCCAAGGTACTGACGGATTCTAGATCAACTTCCTAGATGATGAGCTGTCCTCGATAGAAAGTGATCCGTCGTGAGCAAGCTCACGACACGAAACCATAGATCAAGTTTTGAAGAAATTTTTTGTAAGGAATGACTCAGGGATGGTCAACGCGAATGGGGATAAATGTTTGTAGATGAATGGTTTGTTTAACTGTCCTCTTTAACACATAACGACACTGCAAATGGTTCGGTGACAGTTGCCCTAAGCTAATACCCAGAAACTGGCTGAAGACCTTTAATGTGGTTTGATTAACTGATAGGTAAAGGATTTCCCAACCCAGGTAGAAGTGTGACAAAAAGTGTCGTGTTCAAGAGTGGTATATTGCTTTTATAAATCAAAGTGTAATAAATGAATCTGTTTCTCTCTTTTTCCCCACCATTTTTGGCAAGTACCTCTTTATTTTTTGACAAGCTTGAGGAGGATAGCATTATCTTTTTTATAAGCTCATCCTTCAGATCAGTCCAACTTAGTTTAAAATCGAACCCTAAGAAGGAGTGGTCCGTTCCTATTTGTAATCGACAGGTCCTTTACTGTTAAATTTTAATGAGTCCAATATAGGAGAAACTCGGTGTTCTTCTTTTTTAGGGAGTCAGAAGAAAAAACTTAAGAAAACTCCATGGGTGTACTTTTTTGTAATTTTAGTCTCTCAGGCCTGAAAAAGGATAAAATAATGTGGGGGAGAACTCTGTTGACCATGATTAGTCAACGTATACCTTTTTCGTAAATAGTCCATTTCAGTCCGGAAAAGGGGTAAAATTATACTGAAAGGACGACTGTTCATTTCCTTTAACGAGTTTGAATAGTCAAGTACTCGACAATATTTTCATCTTTAGAGAGTCTGAAAATGGCTTAAAAGAGAACTCCAAGGTTTCTCTTTTTCATAAATTTTTAAGAGCTCGAAAAAGTGATAAAAGTATACTCTTCGTCAAAAATGATCATTTCCCCTGAAAAATCTAGTATTCTACACAAAAACTCAAAAAATTAAACGTACCTGCTTCAATAATAAAAATATATTGAAAAACCATCTTTTTAAAGTGAAAAATAAACAAATTTAAATTTCATTTATTCGAAAAAACTTATAAAAAGGAGTTTTCCAAATTCATTTTTACCGTTTGAGTTTGGAGTGAAAATTTTAGAGCTTTTGGCAAAAACTGCTCCAGAGACGATTCTGGACAAACTGACCCTTGAAATCGAAAACCGTCTACTCCAGGTAATCCACATCCTCTTTTCCTTGCTTTTCATCCATTCATTTCCTTAATTTAGGGTTTAAAATTCATTTTTGGAGAGGAAATAGGTTCAAAATTCTGCCCTCGGGGGTCTGCAAGTAAAACACACGGCACCTGCGGATCCCGACATTTTCTTACAAAGGAAAATGTCGTGGCCCCGCAATTTTAGCACAGAGCCCGTGAGGAGCTATGCAATGTCTCTGAACGTAAAGTGTGGAGGCGCCGTGAAGAATTTAAAAACATAATTTCTTCCCAAATTACCCAAAATTTTTGTTTTAAAATGATTCTAATCTTTCATTTTTCTCATTGTAGGATATTTACAATGCTTCTCTGGCGGGAACATGAACATGAGGAGGTAGATGAAGCTGCAATGATTCATCAACCTACATTACAAGTTTTGAGCGCATGTGGGTTATTCAAATTCTGGGCTATCAGTGGCATGAGAGCTCAAGTACATCTTGTCACTTGGTTAGTAAACAAGCGGGATGTACAGGACCAGTGTTTCATAATTGGAGGCAACCGGCTCGAAATTGAGCTGGAGGACATATATTTTTTGACTAGTTTGTCTAAAAGAGGTGAGCCACTTTCTCTATTTGGGGCTAGGCCAAGTGGCCAGTGTGTCACTAGCCTACAATTAGAGTTTTGCAGTGATAAGGCCAATCCTAAAGACAAACAGATTGATATCAAAACTATCATCTGTCCTGAATTAAAAGTGATTGCATTTACCGTAACCAAGTTATGTGGAAGTGCAACTTTGCATGTTGCTATTGGATCTCAAATGCGGATTGCAGTAGATTGTTTCTGAAGCACCATATTCAACTGGTGCGAGGCAGTGTTGGCTAACATCAAAGGCCAACTAACTAGAGCAAAGAATGGGAAGTTAAATAACTTCGGATATGGATCGATCGTAGTTACTTTTTCTCTGGAGAGGATTCCCCTACTGGCCTCGCAACACATTCCAGTTGATGCTCATAGAGCTCAAGAACCTCGAATGATTCGATGGGTTGCTTTGATGGCCCGTCATAGCGAGGGTATAGAGATTGTTCGATTCCCCCCGACATACTTCTGTTGGCTAGAGAACCAAATTTTTGTGATAGACGATTTTCCTTATGCGGGTATAGATTTCCGTGGCAACCGAGATATGCCACTTCCTCCAGGAGCTCAGTGGGATGAGTCAGGTAAAAATCGTTTTGACATGCTCTAATTTCTAATTTTTATTTTGTTTTTAAAATTGTCCAAAAGTGATAACAAAAATTTCAAATGCAGATGTGGGTCCATGCCGACCAATCACTCTCCGCCCCTTCGAGAGGAGGCAAAGGGATGCAGCTGCACCACCACCACCACCACCATAGGATCAGACATTAGAGATCCTTACTGATTTGGAACACCATCTGGAGCGGCTGACTATGGACATCCCTGAGACTACCATAGACGACATTCCACTTCGTTTACAGAGATATGTCATTGGTGTTCCTAGACCATTCAGGAGATTCCTGAGTAGAGTGGCACGAGCTGTGGTATATTATCATGATCATTACCACAGATAGTGGATGATAGACTATATAGACTCATATCATTTTTTGTATCACTTTTTTCCCGATCATAAGGTGTTTTGAACCTATGATTGAGGACGATGTACTATTTTCTGAAACACTACTTCTATGCTATGATATACTATTATTCCCAATTACCTGTCCAATCATATTATTGAATGTTTATTTACTGCTTTATTATTACAAATGTATGTTTATAACAGTAGAAGCTATTGCATTTCCTAATGTGTTTAAACCTCTTGGAATGTGTTGATACTCAATATAATCGAACTCTCATTCCAAGAGACAAACTCTTAAAAATAATCTTAATAATACTGGGTTTCTAATGGCATATACTCAATTTAATTGTAATACAACGAGTTCAGAATCTAACCTAACGATCAAACTCTGAATTCCAAATGAAATGGATTCAGACAATAACTCAATAACTGCACTGTATTCAGCAATATTGTTCGTTGTTTGACCGAGGCTTACCCCATGCATAGATACTAACTTGTCAGTAGGTGAATAAATAACCCAGGCTGTGGAAGAGATATTATGTGTACTACGACAAGCGCCATCAGTAAAACCAATGTATGTTTGAAAAGATGTTGACATCTGCAATATCAAGAGTAATTCAAATAAGTAGGAATAGTAGTAAAAGCACACTTAAGCTAGGCACATGTTTCTAATCTACAGCACACCAGCTAGAAAATAACTAATATACAGAAAATATCTCCACACAAAAATCAAGCGTAATATCTCTTTAGATAAAGCCCATTTATGGGTTTGCCTAAAGAGACCCCGTCAAAATCAATCAATTCATAGGCCCCTTTTGCAAGTTGTCGCTTGAAAATATAGGGACCATGCCACATGGGTTCGAATTTCCCAACCCCTAGTTTATCGTTAGCGTGATCATAAATCAAAACTAGGTCTCATTCTGAAAAATTACGAGGTGTAACACTTCTATCATACTGAGCTTTCATTTATTTTGCATGAGTCTCGGTAGCTAGTGCAACAATTTGCCGATTCTCATCTAATTGAGCCAAGTACAAAAAATGTTTCTCCTCTTCAGAAGTGGCTGGTAGTAACTCTATGGCTAGTTGGAGTGACGGTATCTCGCATTCAATGGGTAATACCACTTCTAAACCGTAAACCATTTGAAAAGGGATAAAACCCGTCGATGTTTTTGCTGAGGTTCGATATGCCCAAAGTGTTGAAAAGAGCATGGCATGCTAATTCGACTTATGAATTCCAATGATTCGTTTGATCATGGTGACTAAAAATTTATTAATTGCTTCAACTAGACCATTAGCCTGCAGATAATATGGTGTATAACTGTCATGGCCTAGGCCAAGTTGGTCCGTAAGCTCGGTCATCATGATATTTCGAAAATGGCTCCCGTGATCAGTAATTATCACTTGGGGTACACCGAAATGAGCAATCACATTATTGAGCATGAAAGTAGCTGCAGTTTTGCCATCTGCCGCAAATGTAGGCATCGCCTCGGCCCATTTGGTAAAATAATCTACTGCTAGAATAATATACCCATGCCCCCCGGCGGGGTGAGGGTTACATGTAATGAATTCAATGCCCCATTTTTCAAAAGGACTGACAACAATTATAGGGTGAATAGGAGCAGGTGGTGCACACATTTGTCAATCGAATATTTGACAATTATGACATGTTCGGACCGCATAAATACAATCTTTAAATAAGGACAGCCAGAAGTAACCTGTGCGCAATATCTTTTGTGTTGTGGCGTACCCAGACATATGACTACCACATGCTCCAGAGTGACAGTCATTTAAAACCTTTTTGGCTTCTTCATGGGTGAGACAACAATGAAAAACAGAGTCTGCACCACGACGGTATAGTGTGTCGCCAACAAAATGATATTGTTGAGACTGGAAATGGATTTTACGTCATCGTAACTGTGAAATTATGGGCTGAAAAGATTGGGTCTGAAGATAAAAAATGATATCTCCATACCAAGGATCAATGGTAATAATAAGAAACAAGGATTCATCTGCGATCGGTTGTTCCTCCACAGTTTCTTTATCAGTACGTGGGAAACCACACATAAGTTCAGCAAATATCAATGATTTCTTTGATTTGGATTTTTCAAACTCCAAATCAAACTCTTGCAGGATTCTAATCCATTTGGAGTATTTTCCCCCAGCAATTGTTTGGTCAAAATATACATCATAGGGTTACAATCAGAGATCACTGTTGTTTTGCGTAAAAGTATGTAATGACGAAAACGTTGGACAAATTGAACAGCTGCCAAGGCCAATTTCTCCACATGTGAATATTTGATTTCAGTCGGATGCAAATTTCGACTAAGATAGTAAATCACATGTTCACCATGTAATTCATATTCCTGAACTAGAACCATCCTTATTGTGGAATCGGAAGCAGTGAGGTACAAAAAGTAATCATAGTTGTAATTGGGAGGATGCAATAATGGTGCATGGGTCAACGCGTGTTTAAGAGCATCAAAAGATCAATCAGCAACCTCATCCCAAAAGAAAGGAATACTCTGTTTCAACAACCTGGTGAAACCTTTCGTTAACTCGGTGTAGTTAGGAATGAATCAACGTAAAAGGTTTTCTTTCCCTTGCAAACCTTGGAGTTGGAGAAGAGTAGAAGGAGGAGGTAAATTGATGATTGCCTCAACCTTCGATGGATCGACACGAATGCCTACCTTTGAGACAATAAATCCCAACAATCGTCCCGATTGTATGCAAAAAACACATTTGTGAGGATTCAGACGAATCTTATAATGCCTACATCGTATAAAAATGGCTCGTAAATGAGTGATATGATCTACTCTGCGCGAAGAATGAGCAGGAAAATCATTGAGGTAGGGTTGTAAAATGTGTTTAATGTCATGAAATGCATAAGACATGGCCCTTTGAAAAGTGGCGCCAGCATTCTTAAGGCCAAAAGGTAGTTTGCGATAAGCAAAAGTTCCCCATGGACAAATGAAAGCTGTTTTAGGCTGATCTGCAGGGAGTATGTTGATTCGATTGTGGCCAGAAAATCCATCCGTGAATGAAAACATCTCACTTCCAGCACAATCGTCAATAATTTGATCGATGTAAGGGGTTGGATAATTGTCTTTTGGACAAGCTCGATTTATATCCCTATAATCGATACATACTCGTATTGTTCCTTGTTTTTTATTGACCAAAACAATATTAGATACCCAATCCATTAGCGGAATCGGATAAATAAAACCTGCACGAAGTAATTTTTCAACTTCTGCTTTGATAGTGGCAGCTTTTCGCAAATGTATCTGACGTAATCTTTGTCTGACGGGTTTAGCATCCGGGTATTTCTTAATTTCATGAACAACAATTGATGGATCAATTCCTAGCATTTATTCATATGACCAGGCGAAAATGTCGCAGAATTCCTGAAATAGGGCTTTATATGCTTGGATTTCATCAATCGTACAAGAAGCACCTATATGAATGTTTTCAACAATTCCAGGTTTTATTGAAATATCAAGGGGAACCGTTGTAGAAATATTTTCTAAATTCAATTCAGAATCGAAATGTGAGAGAGGACTCTGAGGTTCTTTGACATAATCAGTAGTAAAAATAGAGGAAAATTCATTCTCAAAATGATCAAGATCAGGTAAAAACGAAGACCTATAATAAAGATCTTCCCATGGTAACTCATCGACCAACAAGAATTCATGAATATGTTCATCAGTATTGAATACTTGTTGACCAAGATTCGAAATTGATGTCGAAGCTGAGCTTGATATTGAAAATGACTCCTCATTGATCACATTCACTGGATCAGATTCAGTTGAAGGAGTATCAGAAAATGAATGTACATTCTGATATGCTAACTCAAAAGGACTCAAAGGCATCGTACCATCAAAAGAATCCAATTTTTATTCTGAAGGTATTATCCAAGGATCATCAAAGGAAATAGTACTTGATGTAATCATATTAATATTAGCAATAGGAAGCTGTACTTTGGGAGCAGGCAAGGAAAAAGTTCACAGTAAATCCGAATCTTTAACCAAACATACTCTGACATCCTTATAAGGGATAGTCGTTTTTCCGATATGTTGGATGCTATCTGTAGAGGCTGGGTCGGATGAATAATATGAGAGCTGATCTATTTTAACGATATTTCCTTTATGAGGAAACATGATGAGATGAAAGATCGATGATACAACAACAGTCATGGCGTAAGACCAACTACGACCCAGGAGAAGGTTGTAATCCAGAGGGGCATCAACCACTTCCACATCTAGATTAACTATTTTTCCTTCAACCTCTATTGGTAGATCTTGTAAAATACCATACGGCTGAAAACCTCTTCCATCAAAAGCTTTGAGAATAGTCGGTGATTGGTTAATTGTCAGAGAACCAAGTGATTTCCAACATTTTAACGACATAGTACACGTAGAAGCCCCTTCATCAATAACAGTACGAAAGATACGTTTGTTTTTTACTATTACCAGAATTTGAAAATCCATTTGATGGGGTAGGCGGGGTGTAAAATTCTCTAAATCGAAGATCATGAGGTTCGAATCCTGGAGGTCTACGGCTCCCAAGGCTGATAATAGTAATTTTCTTTGGGCTGGGCATGATTGCAGCACTTCCAAAGCCGACATTGCTGAAGGGGAAATCGGCAAGTCTTCAACAATATTATAATTCTGAGCAGCTCTCGCATGTGGATTGAAAGCTGATTTATGAAGTACACCTTTAGCAGGCGGTTTGATTACTAAGTCAGGATTTTGTTTCTCGATCTGTAACGGATCAGAAACTGAGGGAGATGTAGTTGATGATGAATTAAATGTTTTTGCTTCTTTACCAGGATTTTTACTACCGTAATCTTGTGATCGCATCGCAACCATCAAGATATTCTCTAGCACATTTGAGCAAGATCCAACCATGTTACTATCTTGAGCAGGAAAGGGATCCTTCAAGACAACAGGTATGGGTGAACCCTTAATGAATTTTGATACCTCAGCTCTATGCGGACACTCTTTTGTAAAATGATCCTCGTCACATATCAGGCAAGGATATCGAGGTTTACGTTTTTTGTTAGTTGGTTCAGTTGTATCGTTTTTATCTTTTGAAGATTTTTTCTTTTTATTCTTACCTTTCTTCATACCACCAGTTTTAGGTTTGGTTGTAGATGATTCTACATCATGAAGATCGACGGAAGCTTCAACTGAAGAATATCCTTTTAGTGAATCGGGTAAACTGATAATAGGATAAGTCGTCTTGGAAGATTTCGTCTTGCTTTTACCAGTGCTAACAAAACCAATTATGCCATCAGCGGCATGAGAGCCAGAAGGAGTTGTAGTTAATTGACCAGGTCTTGGAAAATCGGGGATTTTATCATACAGAGTACCTGAATGGGTATATACAAGGTCAAGGTACTGAGCCTGAGCAATGACTTGCTCTTCTGTAACAATGCCTCCTTTGGCCACATATTCAGTAATTTTGGGCAATAACGATTTAATAAACCATTCAGCCAAAATTTGATCCAGAATAAAGAATTTCACTAAACGCCTTCTACGTCTCCATTCATGAATGTGATCAGATATGTATATAGACGTAGACTGTTTTAATGAAGTCAGCAATTCTGTGTCGTTGTCATATCTGACAGGAAACTGAAAATGGGTTAAGAAAGCAGTAGCTAGTGCAATAAAATTATTAAAAGAGCCGCGTGGTAACTCAATGTACCATCTGGGAGCTAGAGCAATGAAGTTTCTCTGAAAAAGACGCAATCGAACCGAATCATCGATTAGTGAATTGGGTGCACACCAGAGGTGATAAGTCATAACGTGATTAGATGGGTCCTCTCTTGACTTACCCTCAAACTTTGGAATATCACTGGGCAACTTGTTAGGCATCGGCGGCCAATATGGAAGATAAAAAATGGGATCGTTCGTAAGGCGCAATAGATCCGGTAAATCTAAAGTTGCTATAAATGGTAACCAATGGCTAGGGTCTTGATAACCTTGTGTGATCAAACCAGTTCTAGGAGGAGGATATCCAGGATACCTTAGAATTGGATGTGCATTGGGAATCGTAAAACCTCCTGGATAACCAGGATTAACCGGACCATACTAGGGTTGTTTAGATATTTGATAAGTATACCCAAGATACGGTTGATACTAATAAGTTGGATTTTGTGTAGTCTGTCCAAATTGATACTGTCCCTGGTATGGTTGATAAGTATATTGTGGTTGACTAGCGACAATCGTACTAGTACCAGCTTGTCTTGTAGGCATCTGGACCGTAGTCTGAATTGTAGATCTTGACTGTGGCACAGATACTTGAGGAATTTGTACTGATTCAGGGATAGAAGAAACTGGAGCTGCAGATACTCCAAAAATAGGTGTGGTAGTTTAAATAGAAGTTGCAGTAGCAGCAGCAGTCTGAGGCGGAGTCTGAGGTGTACTAGGCCCAGGCTGCTGAACATAACCAGGTGCAGGAACTTGAACGGTAGGCTGGACAGGTTTTTGGGTTGGACCAGAACCTATGGAATGTCCAGGTTTATTAGGTAACTGCACATTAGGTTGCATATTCTGTTGAATTTGAGATGGATCCCACACCATATTCATTCCATGGTATTGACCCGTAGAAGGTTGTGCAAATGGAGGACCATAACCTGGTTGAACGTAGGGCTGATAATTAACTAGAAAATTTCCAGGTCCTTGTAATAATGGTTGACCGGAAGGAGGTTGGAAACCTTGAGTTGGGTATTGACCTTGAGGTTGATAACCTTGAGGCATGTATTGAATCTAGGGTTGATATGGACCCGGAGGAATATACTGAGTCTGGGGTTGACCTTGGGGTATGTACTGTCCCTAAGGTTGATAACCTTGAGGTATGTACTGTCCTTGAGGTTGTTCTCCAGGTAAATAATATTGTCCTATAGTTTGTCCTGGTAAAAAATTACCTTGAGGTTGAGGATTTGGGATATTGCCAGACATCATAAAAATCTTCTCTGCGTTCAATGTTTCAGTTTTAGTTCCATTTGTACCAGACGATAACACTTGTTCAAGTGGTTGTGGAGTTGCGCCCAAGAAGGTACTAGAGAGTGACTGGTATCCCGAAGGAACATACGGACCACCGTATAAAAATGTTTTCGGAGATTGGGAAAACATAGATGACTCACCCGATATAGCTGATGAAGGATGATGACCTCTTGGTGTAGGATGAAAAGGAATTCGGGGTGGTGAATAAGTAAGACCCGCGTTTTGTAAAAAAATTGTCAATGATAAATACCAAGCATCAGTTCTAAAAGGACTGTAGAATATTGATTCACGCTCCCTAAAATTCAAAGTTTCTTGGGTTTCGGGAAGAGTTACGTCTTTGTCTGGACCAACAAGTTCTTTAATACATATGAGGTCAGAAGGAAGATTTTCAGTAATGCGATGTCTTACCCTAGGTGAGTCAGGATCACTAGAAGTCGGAGTAACAAATCCTAAAGATGGTTCCAATATAGCAGGTTCAATGTCAGGCTCAGAAATTTCAGGCTTTTCAGCTAATTCACTGGAAGGATAAATACTACCAGTAACTTCGGAAATTGAAATTGGCTCTTGAATATATTATGATGTTTGTGATTGATGATCAGGATGAATAACTATAGATGATTCTCCTGGTTCTGTTCATCTAACTCTACTGACACTATGTGGTGCTAAAGCTCGCAGCCCTTCAAGTTGGCTTGGTGTATACTCAGGGGGTTTCCCCTGGAGTCTACGTGATTGTCTTGGTAATTCAACCACGATAAAAAATTATTAATCACACGCAATCAAAGAAAATTTCAATGAAAATTCCTAAAGTCACTAAAGAAACAAACAAATGAATCACATGCCTAAAAATCTAGGAGATCAAACCACACACAAACAATAACTTCCCACACTAAAAACATTAGTTGGTGATGAAATCCAACATCGTAGTATTTTAATGTAGAAAGGGCGGTTGGAACAGTTACCCCGACAACCTTCTTAATGAAACAGACCGGTGCAAGTTTCTCCACTTAAACCATCTCGAGTGAAGATAACCCTCCTGAGAGTCCAAGTGAGTCTAGTCGACGTCTGCTCCAGGTATAGTGGGATCTTTCCTCCACTGTCACCTTAGGAAAAAACTGTAAATATTATGGCCACTATGGTTACCAACAGGAACTAATATACCTGGGGGAACAGTCTACGAACTGACATACGCGCAAGGGCAGAGTAACAAAGCTCAATCCCCTTGAAGGCTCCTTGACATAATCCAAGGTATACTGACAAGTGACCCCAGGCTCCTCGACAATGGTCTATCCGAGGTTTACCGTTTTTAATACATGCACATCTGCTATCGTTCCAAATGAGATAGAATTTATTATCCCACTGGTTTAGATATGACCTTGTGTTTCACTCCTTTAAGAGGAGCTTCTCGGAGCATACAAGCGACTATTGGATTTTTCCTACCGCAAGATCGACTACTTGTTTGTTTTAATTGTCTTGGAGAGTTAATTACTCCCTACTCCAAGACACTAGCCTAAGCTATATTGGTGAAAAGAGCCCTATAAATATAAAAATTACTAGATTGATTTTAATTTAAGCGTTGATTTTAATAGGTTATTTTTTAGGACAATGGGTGTGAAAGTGAAACTGATGATATGTAGTGACCCGACTCAAAACATACTAAAAATGCATCTATTATGAGAAATAATTTGTTTCCTTTCAATGAATTCTATCTAAAGGAAGAGTTGAGAAATGCAATCTTTTGAAACAAAACTTTCCTTCAAACAAGAATAAATGAAAATAAATATAATTTCATGAGAACTCAAGATGATCTATTGCTCAATAAGAAATCCCTTTATTTTCAAGATCGAAACTACAAACAAAGTTTTCCTTCAAAATAATACTACAATTTCTAGAAAGAACACTCAAAACTAAAAACTAATTTTGAGATCTAAAAATTCTAAAGACTAAATCTGAATTAAAACTTTAAATATTTTGAGGATGTCTTGCTTAGCTTGTTATTTGACTAAGAAATTCTTTGCTTGGATTAGCAAGAACTCAAAAAACATCGAATTTTGGTTTTTTAAGTGAAATTCCAAACTTATCAACAAAGTTTTTTAAAGATTTGCAAATGAGAAAATGGGATCTAAATCTCATAAAAAAATTTATGCTATGATGTCAAACTCAACAAGAAAGCAAGGAAATACCATTGATCTAAAGGTATACCAAGGTTTCTAATCTTTGAGCGGGATAAAGACAAAGCAAAAATCACTATAACATGCAGATCTTTCAGAAAATCATTCAAAACTAAAAATGTTGAAATAAACTCTTAATCAAGGCTTTCTGACAGAAGATACAAGTCTGGGTATACACTGAGAATCAAACAAACTAATCCAATAAAGAGGATTTTAAGATTTTCTAAAAATTTTCACAGGGTCCGCAGGATTCAGTGTAAACAAGTGCGGCCCACACTGTTTATACAAGAAAAGAGCGGAGATGCCCGCATTGTTTCTAAAAGAAAAGTGCGGATACCAGAAAACTAAAAGAAAAAATAAAAAACTCTAAAACATTTTTCAGGGATTCTACAAGTCTACTACCCAAGCCAGTATAAACCAGTCAAAATCAGAAAAATAAATTCACCAGTCAAAAATAAAAGAGAACAAAGTTCAAAAACTCTTCCCCAGTGGAGTCGCCATTTTGTTGGACGGATAAGTCGTTCTTGCTGACAAGACAGACCTCCCAAGTGTCCTACGGACAGCTAGCAACAAACAAACAAATAAAAACTATTTTCTCTAGATACTGTTTGATTTGGAATTAACTATAATAGGGTTTTGGAAACCTACTTGTAGTCTAGCGCTGATCTTCTTTCCAGTGGCTTGAAGAAAGTCGTCGTCAAGGATCTGCAATCACAAACACAAGAAAAGATCAAAAGCACTTGCATAATAAAAATTAATTCATGAATCAAACATTTATCAAGATGATCAAGGAATTCAAGAAATAAGCTAATTAATTAAATAACTAACTGATAAAACATGATAACAAGCTACTTAACTAAAGAACTCATTGAGAAAATCGTATTCATTCATACTATCTTTAATAAAGAAGAGCCTTACAACCGTGTCCACCTTGATGTCGTATAGGCCTTCCTGGGGTCCGAAACAGGCGTTTCCTTTACTCTGACAAGCTTTGCACTCTCTCAGCTAAAATGCACATGGGTGTGTAATCATTCCCACATAGTGATCAGTTAAGAGAGTATGAGTCTCTACAACATTTCTCCTCAAAAATTCTCAAAGTCTAACTCATTAACTCTAACCTTTGAAGCTGCACTATGGCTTCAATTTATAGGAAAAGAGAGGAGGTTATGGTTCCACATAAGAAGGGATATAATGCTCTTTTTAAGGGATTGGGATCCATAAATCAAGGGGTAAGCTCCCATAATGGAGGAATGAACATACATGATAGGAGCGAACCTTCGATCGGATAATTGCATCTAGAAGCTTCCAGATTTGACTTTTGGGCTTCTAAATGTTACTTTCCGCCTTTGTTTTACCTTTTACAGGGGTCCGCACCCTTATTGAAGAGAACGTGCATTTAGCTCCGCATGATTTAGAGCAAAAAGGTGTGGCACTGCAAGAAATGCTAAGAGAAAGTGCGGTACAAGTGTTTTTAAGACTTTTATGAGCTTTTCTCTTAATTTCAAGGCTTGATTTTAGGAACTTTGATGTTGTAGACTTCAAAGGGAGTACTAAAACGTCATGGTGACAAATTTCAGTGTAACAACCCTAAACCTCAAATCGTCATTGTAAGACATGCATGCAAGTTCGTAAAATTGCCTTGCAGAACGAAAAAATTACACGCAGTGCTATGAAATTGACATGTAGTGTTGTAAACTTGACAGGCAGAGCTTCGAAATTGACAAGCAGAGCTGTGAAATTGACATGTAGAGTTATGAAATTGACATGCGGAGCTGTGAAATTGACATGCAGGGCTATGGACTTGATATGCAGCACTGTAAACTTGACATGCAAAGCTATTTAAAAGACACACAGAGTTAACAAAACATTTATAATGATAGAACAAGTCGGGGCTTAGGGTTTCCCCATCACTTTCGCTCACCACCTCCCATGAAATCTCCATGCCCAGGATACCGTAATTAGTTGAACAAGAACCATTCCATTCATAAACAATAGGTCTTATGTACTAAGGTTAGGCTATAATAGACCATCATGTTGTAAATATTTGAAATTCAAATAATAGAAGTACACTCACTGTAAATTTCAGATTACAGAATTGAACCCTGCAAAAATAACACACTTTCACTTTTTTGTTTTTTGTCTCAAAACTCGTACATCACTTTAAGGTCACTAAAAGTTCACTACAACTGGTCACCACTGACACATGAACTGGTCCTACCTCTATGCTTGGAACTCGGTAAGTTCTAAATAAAATTTTAGGGATGAAATTTGGTAAATGGATTATTTTTTTGGATATTTTTTGAAAATAAAATTCACCAATTGTGTTTAAAAATTGCCTATTTTTTACATATATATGATTAAATGGATGATATTCATAAAACAATTACCGATTTTAATAATATATTACACATTTTTTATTGAATATTCGCCTACACTCTATACCTATGAATTTTGAAACTAGAATAGTACCCTATAATATTATATATACAAAGAATAATAATCCTTAAAAAAATATTGTAGTAAACTCAATCTCAAAATTAAGTTTGTACTCGATATATTAGTTTTCTACTTGATCTATTGCTATAACTGTGTAAAATCAATTAACAATGGGTTATTAGGTAGATCCTCACTTTGTTTTACCTGGCACAATGTGAGATCACACCCTCTATTGAAAACACCCTGTTGCTACTTGATCTTTTTCTATAATTATGTAAAATCAGTAAACAATGAGTAATTACGTCCCGTCACTTTGTTTACCCTAGTACAATGTGAGATCACACCTTCGATTGAAAACACCATAGTTGGAACAAAGCTATATCTGAGCCATAGACATGGTCAAGGAAAAAGATACATAATTCAAATTATAAATGATAGATAAACAGAAAGAAACAAGAATAAAACCAAATCTTCTTGATCAAACTTCTTGAAAAACCATTACCTTATATAGGCACACATAGACAACCTCTAGGAAAATCTAGATCCAAATAATTCGGATCACCAACTCACAACACTAACTACGAAGACACAAATCATGAAAGATAGACCAAAACACAAACTACGAGAACAAAACTCTTCAAATTTATCTGGAATCACCATTTTGACATTATTCCAACATCCCCCCTTAATGGAGAAATGGATTTTCAACAACGCCTAGCTATTGTCTAAATATTTCAAAGTTGATCCTTCCAAGACGCTTGGTAATGATGTCAGCTACATTCTCACTTGTATTAAAATAGACTAAATGAATCTCACTTGATTGTATCTTCTCCCTTACAAAATGATGTTGAACTTAAATATATATTTTTTTTTTGGCATGATAAACTGGATTATTTTCCAGCTTAATAGAACTTTGGTTGTCACATTTGATGCTTGTTGTTCCTCTTTTTTTTTTCCAACATCTTCAAGAATCCTCCTTAACCAAATAGATTCACAAGTTGCATTGGTCAAGGCTTTGTATTCAGCTTTTGTGGATGACAAAGAAATAGTTGGTTGTTTCTTGTTGCTCCATGATACAATCCTTAATCCTAAATTGAATGAATATCTAGAGGTTTACCTTCTATCATTAGGATGTCTAGCCCAATCTGAATCAGAAAAAAACTTCCAACTCAACATCAAATTCATCAGAATACAAAATACCAAAATAAAGTGTTCCTTTCAAATATCAAAGGACTTTCTTTGCTTCTTTCCAATGGCTTTTACAAGGCTTAGCCATAAATTGACTAAGGATTCTGACCATAATATTCTATATCTAACCTGGTAGTGGTGAGGTAGTTCAAAATTCCCACCAATTGACGATATAAAGTTCCATTCACTTCTTTAGAGCCATCATCACTACACAACTTGGCATTCTGTTCCAAATGAGTAGACATTGTTTTGCATTCAAACATATGGAATATTTCAAGGATTGTATTTTCATATTTTCTTTGTGTGATGGTTGTCTTGCCAAATTCCCTCCAAATTAGAAGACCCAAACAATAATGCAAATCACCAAGATCCTTCATTTCAAAAATATGTGACAACTGAATTTTAATTCCTTCAATCAACCTGAATGTACTGCCTGTTATGATAAGATCATCAACATATAAATATATTAAGGCAATATTCCCATCTTCATCTATTTTGATGTACAAGTTAGGATCACTTTTTCTTCTCACAAAAACATTTTCATAAAATAATGAATCAATTTTCACATACCAAGATCTTGGTGCTTGTTTCAAACCATACAAATCTTTCTTTAACCTGCAAACAAGAGGCTCCTGTACTTGCTTTACAAACCTTTTAGATTGAACCAAATAAACTTCTTCTTTTAATTCACCATTCAAGAAAGAAGATTTGACATCTAACTGATAAAATTTCCAATTTTGATTTGTATCTAATGAAATCGTGATTCTAATTGTATTAATTTTAGCTATAAGTGCAAAAGTATCTTGATAATCAATGCCTTCTTTTTGTGAATAAAATTTCTCAACCAATCTTGCTTTATACTTATCAATATTTTCATCAACATTAAACTTTGGTTTGAATAACCGTTTACATCATATGGCAACTTTATCTTTAGGAAAATATGTTAATTCCCATGTGTCATTCTTCATTCATTACATCTCTCCATTCTTTATATTCTTTAGCTTCATCATAACCTGAGGGTTATACAACATTCATTACAAGGGACATTGTAACCATCGATTTAGTGGAACGAATGGTTAGGCTATTCTGTTTAAATGAATTAAGACTGATGTTTATTTCAGTTAAGAATATTGGAACAAATTTAAAACTTATATTGATAAAATTTACTGTGAATTAGTTTCATGAGTAACAATGATGGTAAAAAGTAAAAAAAGTAAAAGTAAAACAAGATCTGGTGTTAGTTGGAAAAACAGTTTCCACAGTTACCCACAGAACTCTGGGATAAATAGAGAATCCAGAGGAGAGTTTGCGGTTGGATCTGTGAAGGAAGGAAGAGAAACTCTGTTAAGCTGAAAAAGGTATTTCAGAGCAGAGGGTGTACTGGGTTGGAGATTGGACCGGTTGTCCCGTGATCTCCCCAGAACTTCCTGTTTTTCCCTGGACTAGAAGGACCGGATTGTCCTATGATTCTGTCCAGCATTCTGAGTAGTACAGAGACCCAGACTTGTTGCATGGGGGGAGCTGTGTGATTGTTCATCAGCTCAAGGAAGGGAGGCACATTACTACCATCGGTTGAATTCGGAATTCCAGATGAGTAAAGACTAAGAAGTAGAATGTTTGTTGATTTTTGTTTTCTGCTATCTGGTATTTAAAAATATGCAGTGAACAGGAAAAACTGAATTTGTTATCATAAAAGGATAAGTCTTAATGTTTGTTAACGAACGGTAGGGTTTGAAGAGTAGGGGTATTATATTTTATTAGACAGTAAAGAAATAAGATTTTACAGTAGACAGTAAAGAAATAAGATTTTACAGTAGACAGTAAAGAAAATAAGATTTTACAGTAGACAGTAAAAAGATAAGATGTTACAGTAGACAGTAGAGTAAACAGATTCTGAGTATTTTTCCTTTGTTTTCTTTCCACTGTTATATCACTTACAAAGATAGGTTCAAATCTGTGGAAGAAGTAATTGGTAGCAACACAAGAAATTTATTTACGGTCGTATCCTCTTGGCTAATTATAATAGTTATGTAGAATAATTTTAATGGGAAAATAAACATAGCTAGGGTTACGGGAGAACCGTTAACCCTTTATGCCAGAGTCCTGGCTAAGGGTTGGTCGTCCTCCGCCTGGAAGTATACACGGACATGAGGGGCGGTCCGGACGCCAGTAGTAACCAGTTAGGAGAGAACAAATAGCATAAGGAGATACCAAGAACCGTAAAAGAAAACTCGTTTCGCTTTGGTGACAGCAACACGGAAAATATTGACTCTACGCTCAAGTATAAACTCCTTTAACAGTAGCAAAGAAAAGAAGAATACTGTTTTTGAAATGAAGAACTGGAACCAAACTGTGAACAATGAACCAAAATACCAGTATTGCATAACCAACAAAGACTAGTGCAGAGCCACTACAGTCACCATGATAAAACGATTATAGATAAGGTAAATAGCCTTCACGGCAGTCAACACATGGTATATAAATACAAACGAAGTTTAACTGAGAATGTCGAACCATCGCTGAAAATTGTACAATAATTATAACCGGTAGCACAAATTACACTGTGTAAGAAACTTAGTTCAAAAAGAAATTATAGAGACTGTCAGAAACTGTAAACATAACCACGAGTTCTTTTCAGAAATACTCCACTAGGAGTAGACATAATTATACAACAGAGGGCTCGAGGCCGCAATGGCTATAAGAAACTTGAACCAGGAAAACTATCCTGCACAAAGTTAAGTAACCTATCAGGCAACCCTGAACTGAACCCCAGCCGAACTACCATCTAAAAATTCCGCCAAAGAAAGTTTAAGGGGGTCGACCCTGTTGGAAAATTGGTGTACCTGTGAGACGCACGCAGAGAATTAACATCCACTCCGTGTGCGAGCTGGAAACAAAAGGATGTCAGGAAACCCGAGCTGGGTAGGGGGTTATGGCAATACCTGTCACAGGAACGAAGACATTAGAGATGCAGAAGAAATTTCTAAATAAAAACTAAGAAAATCGTTAACTTGCTATGGAATGGGATAGATCTGGAACAGAGCCGGAATCAATTTTCTTCAGAGGAAAATACCTGTCTTAACTAAAACCTAAGAGTAAATCTTTCGCAGCACCGGACCACCGCTGTTCGAAAAACCCCAAACAGGAAATTAAAATAAAAACAAAGAACACCTGAGCGCAACGGCTGAGAAGTAGCTTCAGGGTAGAATGATAAACCTGTTCCGCCATTAAACTCACACAGAAAACTTAGCCGGACGCAAGAGAAACACAGGAGGAATTTAAGTTTGATCGAAAGTGGTTACCTGAGACCCGAAGCAAGCCCTGTGGTCGCAGCGACGCCATCACCGCCTCAGAAGACCTAGTAAACCCCAACACGGAACCATGGCGGAGCACCGCCTTCAGAACTCTCTCGTCGCGGAAAGAAACAATGAGAATAGGAACGGTTAGAACGCCGGGGGTCAATACAAACCCTAGGCCTCTGAGCCGTCCGATCATGTCACAATCAACGGAGATAGGCGAGCCATGTGGCGGGCGGATAGGCCATAGATAACAAACCCCTTTTCCAAAGTTGAAATTTGATAATTATGAATGCTGAGTGGTTAATCAAACATAACAGCACTTAATAGTTCCGTGGAATAGCACTCAATAATTCCGTGGAAAAACATTAATCATATGTGCTATGATAATGGAAAATCGATCAACAACTTATGTTACATAATCCGCAGTACAGTAGGTCACATGACGTAGAACTGAAACTCATAAAAATAAGAACGACGCGTACAATGCAGTGATACAGTTCCGGACCATAATTTGTACATATGTTTAAATGCGGATTGGATTTTTGATAATGATTAAATAATTTTTTTTTATAATTTTACAGTGGTAAGATTATGGTAACTTGAATGTTACAGACATCAATGCATAATCGTTATACACTATATGTGGCTGAATTTGACATGGTGTTCTCCTTATATTTTTACTGCTATCATCCTTGTTTCTTCTTTCTGGAGTCTCTCGTACTCTTCTTGGAGTGTCATGACTGCTAGATTCTTGCTGCTCTTGAGCTTGCACCTGAACCTATACTTGTTGTTGTTCCTGTTCAACACTTTCTTCTATTTTGAAATAATTATCAGTATCATGCCATACAGCAGTATTATTCATTTTATCACCTTCATTTGAATTTTCATGAAACACCACATCCCTACTTGCAAGAAATCTATGTGAACTAGGATCAAACAACTTGTATGATCATCACAATAACCAATGAATGTGCATTTAATTGATTTTGCATCGAGTTTTCTTCTTTCATCTTTTAAAATATGAGCAAATAAACTGCATCCAAAAACTCTTAAATGGTTCACTTTTGGTGTATATCCATAAAATTATTCAAAAGGTGTTTTCAGATCCAAACTTTTAGTTGGAATCCTATTTTTCAAATAAACAACAGTGTTAATGGCTTCAACCCAGAAACCATTTGAGATATTTTTACCTTGAAGCATGCTTCGTGCACATTCCACTAGTGTTTTGTTTTTCCTCTCAGCAACTACATTTTGTTGTGGTGTATGACGCACTGTAAATTGTTGTAGAATCCCATGAATTTTACAATATTGACTAAATTCTCTTGATTTGTATTCGCCCCCCTGATCAGATCTGATAATTTTGATGTATTTACTATTTTTTTTCCACCATGTTTTTGAATTCCTTAAAGTACTAAAAAACATCACTTTTATTTCTTATGAAATAGACCTAAGTATATCTAGATCTATCATCAACAAAATAAGAAAGTATGATTCTCCTCCAAGAGATCTAGTTTGCATAGGTCCACACACATGAGTATGAATTAATTCAAGTATTTCTCTTTGCCTTGTTTCTTCATGTACAGGAAATTCCTCTCTATGTTGCTTTCCAAGTACACATGCTTCATATTCAACATGATTATTCTAAGTCATAACAAGAAGACCTTCAACCAATGTTTTTCTTTCAATTAACGTTAAATCACTTTGATTTAAATTCCCATACCTTTTATGCCACAACTCTTATGTTGACATTAAAGTAGATGTCAATGCTTGATGTCTTGTCCTGGTAACATTCATCTTATACAAGCCTATAATGCTGGTACATGTGGCAATAACCTTGTAGCGATCGTGGATATCTTTAACAACATACTGTGATTTGAAAAATTCCACATTTATATCTTGATCAGCAATAGTAGAAACAAATTAAATTCTTTTTGATACCAAGAACATACATCACGTCATGGATCTGTCTCTCTTGTCCATTAGGAAACATCGCACCTATTGTTCCATAAACTTGAACTTTAAGGGATATGTTATCTCCTAGATAAACACATGTTCCATCAATGTTCTCATGATATTCATCAAACCAATGTTTATTACAAGACATATGAGTGATGCACCAGAATCAATGAACCAAGCATTCACATCATTAGTCTCAACAGACAATGCATCATTAGAAATTAATAATCTTATATTTTAAATCCATCATTGATTGAGGGGTATTTGTCTAGAAAATTCCCAATATGTCATTTGTTTCTCTGCTTAGACTCATTATATTTTCTTTTATAAAAATCTTTAGCATGATCTCCAAGTTTTCCACAATAATAACAATCATCATTTCTCTTATCATGAAATGGAAATTTAGATTGTCCCATACTTTTCTTCTTTGGTTGAAACTTGCCTCCTTTGCTTTTGTCCCATGTCTTTCCTTTGTATGGCTACTTACCCTTGGCTACCAATGCCAAATCCGAATTGTTTGAGCACAAATTGAAGTTCTTCATCCTCTCTTCCCCTTGAAGAAGAATACCTGTCAATTCATCAAAAGTAGGAGGCTTCTCTCTAGCTAAAAGACTTCAAACAAAAATTTGATAATCTTGCACTAAGCCATTTAATGTTATGGTGATCAAGTCAGTATTAGACACATTTTCACCAATGTCTCCTAACTTATCACTTAGCTCTTTGAAACGGGAAATGAAATTTCTTACTCTTTCGTTGGCCTCCATTTTAATTGACAAAATTTTGGTCTTCAAGAAAAAAATCCGGTTGGTATTAGATGTTTCATACAAGCTTTTGAGAACATCCCATGTTTCTTTGGATTTTTTACAATCCCTAATATGAGGAATGATGTTTTCCTTAACAGACATTCTTAAGAACACCTTTGCTTTGTTTCATGTTTTTCCCAATCTGAAATGGCTCCAACAACATTGGGCTTGGGCTCTGCCACACTAACTATGGGCCACAAATTATTTACCTCTAAAATTGTTATCACCTTGAATTTCCAATTTGCATAATTTCCTCCATCAAGTCTTGTGGACTCATTGAACTCATTCAAGTAAGTTTCAGCCAAAATTTTGACATCATGACAACAAACAAAAAAACCTTTCTCCAACCAAAAAAATGCAACCAAATTCACTAGATCTGCACTAGTTCAAATCAAAACTCAATCTTGCTTCAACTGAAAATAAAGCGAAAAAATAATCCTTATTTCTCCTTTTTACCAAACACATTCCAAAACTTTATTTTCCCCTTTTTTAATCAAATACACCTTCTTATTAGCAATTTTTAACAACTCCTTATTCCTCATAATTTTTTATTACCATGAAAAAAAAAACCTAATCCCTCATGACTCCAGAAATATATGGGCACGATACTCTTTATAAAAAACAATTTCACTTTATGGATTAGCTTGGATTCGGAAATATAAAATTGAACCTTTGACTCACCACGGGGAGAATACGAATTGATTGAAATATCCAATGACTTCTCACACCTATGGTTGGTTCAGTGAAATGGATCAAATTGTCCACAAGTTTACGCTGCAAAGAATCACCACACTTCTGCAACCATCGCCCTCATCTTCTAAATTTTTTGCAAATCATTGATCCACAACATTTAATACAACTCGCAGCTAGCCAACAATACACAAATAAAATTGGAGAGAAGCTATTTGCAAATTTGCAACATCTCTATGCAGATTCACTCGCAAATATCAGCCAACAAAACACCCCATCAAGAGGATGTAAAAACACTTTTACGGACAGTTGTAAAAGCAATTTTACCACTAATTTCTCCTTAACAAAATTTGTGCAGATGTAAAAAACAATTTTACCAACCAAACAACCTCACATCATTATAGATCCTGGATTTCAAACTCTCAAATATGGAGCTATCTTCCCCTTTGGCTCTAATAACAATGAGATAATCAGAAAGATACTCAAGCCAAATCTTATTGATCAAACTTCTTTAACAACAGTCACCTTATATAGGCACATATAGACAATGTCCTAGATCCAAATAATTTGGATCATCAACTCACAACACCAACTACAACTAGGAAGACACAACTCATGACAGATAAACTCATACACAAACTACTAGAATGCAACTTATCAACTCTATCTGGAATCACCATTTTGACATTATTCGAACATTGTTTACCCTAATACAATGTGAGATCACCATTTCAACATTATTCAAACATTGTTTACCCTAGTACAATGTGACATCACGCCCTCTATTGAAAACACCCTAGTTGGAACAAAGCTATTTCTAAGCCCTAGACATGGTCAAGGCAAAAGATACATAATTCAAATTGTTCACTTCTTGTAAAATATTTACAAACATTAAAGAAAAAGAATAAAGAAACAAATTGTTGTGCATTTTAGCTAATGAAACATACACAAAGTAAATCTTTAATTGAGAGCCAGTTAAAAAAACTAAGCAACTAAAACTCCAAAGCTAAATGCATTTTCAACTCCATGTATCTTGTCATTTTTCCAAGATGCCTACATTGTAGCATAACTCCAAAAGGACTAATTATAATAAGCAGTTTAAAAATAGAAAAAAAGAAAAAAGAAAAACCCTGCCCTAAGAGGGCACAAAAAAGTTGAATCCATATTTATTTATGTGGGTTTTTCATGGATTTATTAGCAATATCATTCTCACTTTCATATGGGGTTCTTCATGGATTTATTAGCAGGATCATTTTCCCTTTCACACGAGAAAGCAATATTTGCATGAGAGAGTGATTTATTTTTATTTTTATTTTTAAATTGGACTTACAACTTTGTTTTATAGGTAACTTATCTTCACCAAAACTCATCTAATTCGTAAAATAATTGGTATAAATTTGTTACAATATTAGCATTTTATCTTCACCAAAACTCATCTAATTCGTAAAATAATTGGTATAAATTTGTTACAATATTAGCATTTTACTGTAGGGAATCTGATGCAGTTTAATCCTATTATTGCATTGACTAAAATCATCGTCACCTGTTATTAGTTCTTGTTGCTGGAGTTGTATCACAATGGATTCCATTCCCTTAGATCATTGACACATGTCATTAGATTTTGTTGCCCAACCAGCCTATTCTTCCGCTCCAAACACTAGTATTTTCATTGTTCAAACTGGAAAGTGCTATGTTTATATATATATATATATATTCATTCGAGAGATAAAAAAAAAAACCTCAATACTATCCGTTGCAAAGTGTGAACTATCGGCGTGCCCTTTGCACCTTCCGGTGCAAATGCTAGAGTAATACTAGTGCACTCTCCACGCATGTCCTTATGCTGCGTCTACATGGCTCGGTTGGGCTCATGAAACCTTTGATGACATCGAAGTCTAGATATACGGCCCGGAACCTTTTGTTTTATTTTCTGTAGGTGTTACTTGTATGCAAAACTCAATAGTCATCCACTTTTCAGTAAAATTCATATTAGACAGAATTCAATCGTAAAATTCATATTAGACAGAATTCAATCTGCAAGCTACTATGACGTATACAATTTTTGTATGGAAATTAATACTAATTCTCTCAGTTATTCCAGCACATTCATAACGAATTACCATTTGGCTTTTTACAACGTAGTTTCCCAATTCTAATTTTCTCAAAAAACCGTTAAAATTGGACGAAGACCAAAAGACTTTATGGAATGGAGTCTGTTGCTGCCCTGGTTGAGACAAAGAAATCTAACAGTGATTTGGAGGTAGAGATGGCATTTTCATTTTTTTGTAATAGACCAAGCTCTTTGGTTCATTGTTCTAATTCGTCGAAATTAGAGTTCTGATCAGATGTCAAGTGGGCATAGACTGTTTTTTTTTCAAACGACCACCTGCTGGAGATATCGCAACCTTTTCAACCTATGTGCAGAATCCTATTGCGCTTTAAAAATGGAGCAGTCTACCCAGGCAACCTTTTAACCCGGAAATGTGGCCCGTCGAAAAAAATTTGCTGCCCGTAGCCGATTACGCCTGGGATCACCACAGGACTACTCCGCCAGAGTTGTCAGAGTTAATTCAGAGTTGTCAGGTATTACACATTAACTCAATGTATTCAATTCCTCATCCGCTCCCCGATTTTCAAATTTAGCATTCGCGCTCAACATTTTAATTTATATAACTGCTCACCGAATGGTTTTAGCAGCTTTAGCGTTCAATGGGAAGACACCAGCTTTTAGGCGTAGTAGTTCTCATTTTACAGGTCAAGAACCAGGGAACCCAGGGATTCATGACAGTTTGAGAAATCTTGATTCCTGCCCACACCTCTTGTGGGTAGAGATTGAAGCGAGTTCCGGATCCAAACAATGCAAATCTGATGAATAATCCCAATCAGTCATCACTCCAAACACATCCATCTACCACAGCAATTCAACCTACTGTTTGTTTACTCGCTCGTTCAATCCAATATTTTTTCTTTACGCTATTCTGTTCCTTTCCTTTCATATCCTCCCTGCATTACTCTGGCCTTGGACACGGACACGCCCCTACTCTTCCTTCTCTTGTTTAATTTCATCGAGACTTCTCGTAACTGTCTCTGCAAATTTCTACAATGATGTCGACATTACATGGGGCAATGATCGTGCTAAAATCCTTGACGATGGCCAACAACTACAGTCGACTCTGGATCGAGCTTCAGGTAATATTTGGTAAATATAATTTTCATGCCAATATGCTCTGCAACTCTTTCATTTTCATTTAGACTTATTGGACATCTTATTCCTTCCTTTTGATGACAGGTTGTGGGTTTCAATCCAAAGAGGAGTATCTGTTTGCCAAGATTGATATGCAAATCAAGATTGGAATGCAGATGATTGGGCGACTAGAGGTGGACTTGTCAAGACAGACTGGAGCAAAGCCCCATTTGTTACATCCTTCCGTAAATTCAATGCTGCTGCTTCTTCTAACCTCGCATCAGAGGAGGCTCTGGACTCGAACCAAGAGCAGAAGCTCCAGTGGATGCGAAACTATATTATCTATGATTACTGCGCTGACACCAAGAGGTTCCCCCAGGGTTTGTCCCCAGGAATGCGAATGACCCATTGATGAATTCTCGATACCCTGCCCTTCACACCATTCTTTTATTTCTTCTTTTCCGCTCTATGAGCTCCATTCTTTCATTATTTTCCCAATACATAAATTAATGTATTCATAATCTGCAGTGTCAGCTCCATTATTTCATAGTTTTCCCAAAACATACATGAATGCATGCAGAATTGTAATAGTCCAGGGGACTAATTATCTTCTTTATTCATATAATATCAATGCCATTTCTATTACACATTTTCAATAATTATTTTTAAATAGAGAAGCACACCGTTGTTCTGCACGACTCTAATTGAAAATCGATTCATGTAATCTCATAAACTAAATCAGGGAGCACCAATACCTTAGGCCGAGTTGGTATATATCCATTTCCTTTCAGCTGTAGTTTTTGATATATTTTGTAAGGTGGATAATTAATCTCGTCTCCTTCAGTAGTTAAAATTTGATACCTCAGCAATGGACTTTGAAAACGGATTACTAGATAAATTTAATTTTGATATTTGCAGCCCTTGTCTATCCTTGAAAACTGATACCATAGAATAATCCAAAAACTAGAAGGAGAAAAAAAGATTTGGGCAAGGAGTTGTCTTTCGTGTGATTTTTTAGAGTTTCTGATGCTGAAATTTGGTGAAAAAATTTGAGGTGAAATCTTAATTTGTGTTATTTAAACTGGTTTTTTCACCATATATATTGTATATATGGATTCAGTACCTTAAACTTTTGAGGCAGTTCCATTGTGCAAGGTTATCTATCAAACTTCTGTTTTCAATGAGTTTTGAATGAATTTCTGCCAAATTTTTTAAATTCTACAATGTTTCGGAATTATTGAATTTCTCTTTGAATTCCTGCCAGATTTTCTATATTCTACAAAGTTTCAGAGTTACTTCAAAAATTTTCTTTATTATTTTTATTTATTTAAATTTAATTTAATGGTAAATTTAATTAATTAAAAAGTTGAAGCAAATCTAAACATCAAGGAGAGTAAATTTTGTAAGTCAAAGAAGAATATTTACATTGTATTGTGAACATGTTAATTGTTCATGGATTAATTTTGGATACAAGTGTGATAATAATCATGGAATAATTAAGGATGTCTTTCAGATGTAATAATGATACTAATTAACTAATTAAACAAGCCTTGAAAAGAGTTCAAATATAAATATTAGACTTCACTCTTTCAAAAACAAGAGCTCTCTAAATTTTGTAAGTTAGTTTGTCTGATTGAATGGAAAATAAATGTTCATCTATTAAATTTTTCTTTATATCTTTTAAGTGTAATAATAATCGTGGAATAATTAAAGATGTCATTTAGATGTAATAATTATATTAATCAAGTAACTAAACAAAACTTGAAAAAAAGTTAAAATATAAATATTAGACTTCACAGTTTCAAAAACAAGAGCTTTCTCTAAATTTGCTAAGTTAGATTGTCTGATTGAATGGAAAATAAGCTCCATTAACTCAATATATTCATGCATGGAACACTCTCTCAAGATCACTAAAAGACAATAAAAATCATTTCCACATTACTTTAAGGGTGATGACCTTAAAAGTCATATGTTCTCAACACCAAAGTGATACTATTTCCCCAACTACAATCATGTAGTTAGCCTTTGCATGTGTTAGAATAGTTTTTATTGCACTTCGTAGTGTAATGGTTTAATTTATATTTAAACCAAACATAAGCTAAATGTTTTTCAATGATTCTTTTGTTAATAATCTGTGTTGTTTAAATGAAAACTATTATATGTTAATAATATGTGTTGTTTAAATGAAAATTATTATAGGCATTTTTATTAATTGCTTTAGTTATAGTTTTTACTCAAAACTTTTGGAAAAAAAAATCATATTCAATATTCTCTTTTAAGTTTGGAACACTCTTTAATCAAATAAAACTGGATGTTGGAAATCAAGAACAATGATGATTAGATTGGCATGAAAGGTGATGCTACATAGGGTAGATGGTCTATATTAATTTGTTGTTTATTTTACTATTTACATAATATAATATATACTGAGAATATATATCAAAAGTTATTCTACACATTATCTGAGTTGGTGAAACAAGTGGGCTATAAGTCCCTAGTTTAGATTAAGTTGCAGGTGAAGGACTCCATGAGGGTTTTTTTTCTTTCTTTTCCGTATCCTTATTGATTTAAGCAATTTAAATCCAACAATTTATAAATTTTAATGAATTCTAATTTATGGTTATTTGTGCTTTTATGTTTATTTAGAATATGTTGATAGTATATTATAAAAGTTTGGCCACAAGCTTGTCTCATTGTTTGCATCAGAGGTGTAGGAAAATACATGACTACATATTATATAAAAACAATACTTATTTTAATAGGAGGAAATGAGAAGGGATGGTTGGGCTGATATTTTTTTAGGCATATTAATAGGAACTATTCATGTCATAACATGTAAAATTACTTTCACGTGGGTCGAATTTCCATATCCAATCATTCCACATACTCCATTACAAGGGGATCTTGTTTCAATATATGTTTAGAGATTACTACTTTCGTTGTTGTTACCTTACAAGGTAATATAAATTCTGTCCATATGCAATCTTAGTAATAAATTATATTTAGATTAATTATTTTTGCGCCAGTAATTTTAAAGAAGTCTTTATAGATCATTACTTTATTCAACAAGAGATATAAACAACGAGGGAAAAATTTATATTGATGGAATTGGACATGGGTGAAGGAGAAGGCTAAATCATCAGGGAAAAAAACTATACCCAAACATATATTCAATTATGCTTTAGATATTACATATGAGAAAGAATTCAGTGCAATGGAAAACTATATGTTCAAACCCCCTTTACATGAGATTCAACATTGTAGGCATAGTATATTGAATCAATCTTTAAGAACAGTTGTATTTTACCCGAGTTCAATCATTGCAAAGGAAAATGCTATAGTTAACAAGGTCTAAATCCTTTGAGATTATTACCAATATTGAAACATTACCGTCTAAATCTTCTCAGATTATTACCAAGCCTAAAACATTAGCAGATTTAAAAATCTCATCATTTATCTCATTCATTCATAAACGGTTCCACAAGACAATGCTTATTAATAAATTTGTTGTAGCATATTTAACAAATTTTTTATTTATCTCATTCATTCATAAACTACTCCATAAGTCAAAGCTTATCAATAAATCTGTTGTAGCAACGATTCAAGTTTAGTGCCACTATTTTAATTTTGAGACCCTTTATATGTTCAATGAATATTGTGTATGTTAAGAGTTGTGACCTTGATACTCTGGTTGATGGATGCCTCATTTCCAGTCTCACAACGTGGCCTCCTTCGGGGACGACCACTAACATATCATGCTGATGATGTCCATATGTTATGTACTCCAAAAAACATTTGGTTCACCGGTTTTGTAAGGAGTTTCACCCTACAAGGATTGTGCCTTTGAGGTCCTTAGGCTTAGGAGGCAACTCAAATCCCCCATTTGGAATCATACCTACAAGAAAAGTAAAATAGAGAAATGTCATCCATGGATGAAACGACCATGTATAGAGATTTATAGAGCTTATAAAATCTATGGAAAAAGAATATTGCCATAATTGGTTGTGATAGAGCCCCATAGTAGAAAAAGAAATTGTAACAGACATAAAAAGTGGCAGATCACATCCTCAGAGATCCACATTTTTTAGTCTAGCTAGAGAGTTTGAATACAAGGGAAAACCTATCTAAGCACTCATAGTCTTATAGTGCCTGAACTTAAGGGAGTAGTCTACCCAGGCAACGTTTTAACCCGGAAATATTTACATTGTATTGTGAACATGTTATTGTTCATAGATTAATTTTGGATACATTTAAGTGTAATAATAATCATGGAATAATTGAGGATGTCTTTCAGATGTAATAATGATACTAATTAACTAATTAAACAAGCCTTGAAAAGAGTTCAAATATAAATATTAGACTTCACTCTTTCAAAAACAAGAGCTCTCTAAATTTTGTAAGTTATTTTGTCTGATTGAATAGAAAATAAATGTTCATCGATTAATTTTTTTTATGCCTTTTAAGTCTAATCATAATCGTGGAATAATTAAGGATGTCATTTAGATGTAATAATTATATTAATCAAGTAACTAAACAAAATTTGAAAAAAAGTTAAAATATAAATATTAGACTTCACAGTTTCAAAAACAAGAGCTCTCCCTAAATTTGCTAAGTTAGGTTGTTTGATTGAATGGAAAATAAGCTCCATTAACTCAATATATTCATGCATGGACCACCCTCTCAAGATCACTAAAAGACAATAACAATCATGTTTCCACATTACTTTAAGGGTGATGGCCTTAAAAGTCATATGTTCTCAACACCAAAGTGATACTATTTCCCCAACTACAATCATGTAGTTAGCCTTTGCATGTGTTAGAATAGTTTTTATTGCACTTCGTATTGTAATGGTTTAATTTATATTTAAAACAAACATATTAGTTCAAGCTAAATGCTTTTCAATGATTCTTTTGTTAATAATATATGTTGTTTAAATGAAAACTATTATATGTTAATAATATGTGTTGTTTAAATGAAAATTATTATAGGCATTTTATTAGTTGCTTTAGTTATAGTTTTTACTCAAAACTTTTAGAAAAATAAATAAAAAAATCATATTCAATCTTCTCTTTTAAGTTTGAAACATGCTTTAATCAAATAAAATTGGATGTTGGAAATTAAGAACAATAACGATCAGATTGGCATGCAAGGTGATGCTACATAGGGTATATGGTCTAAATCCTTTTGATTGGCATGAAAGGTGGTGCTACATAGGGTAGATGGTCTAAATCCTTTTAATGGACAACAACAATGTCAAAATAAATTATTTTGGCTATGACATATTGTATCACTCCAAACTTTCTTGTGTATGCTAGTGGAAAGTTGCGGTCCATGCAATATATTTCACATCATTTATTTTTCTTGCAAGACATTAGGATAAAGGAAATTTAGGGTCTATCCAATACTTACATCCTCCTCTTCTTGCTATAGGGTAGACAAAACATGTGAGAGAATGTGGTTTTGAAGCCTTGATTTATTGGTCATATATTTGTATCCTCTTAGAACTATTACTTTCATCCACTTTGGCTTTTCGAAAAAAACAAAACAAAAGGAAAATGCTAAGTATGTGTTGGTGGGCATAAGGATAGGGAATTTTGGGGTTAAATATTGAAGTGAGTGAATGAAGCGATTTACATGTTCGTGTTAAGTTGGGTGATGTAGTGAGCATGGACTATGTTGTTGGACTCAAAATTCCGCAAGTGTTCATTCCCAAAATAAGGATTGTTATAACATGGTGATAAGATGTGTGCATCATACGATCAACAAGAGAGGGAACCAAAGAGAAAACATAAATCTTCAATGTCTCCAAAATTAACTCCTCAATCTAAATTAATTCTAGTCAATATTTGTGGAATGCATGATTCTTAGTGATTATGAGCAGGTAATTTCCAATCCATGGCATGTAAGGCTGAGGAAATTTATCAAGTGTTCATGCAAAAATTAAGGACCATTATAACGCAGTGATATGATCATTGGGAGTGGGAACTGAAGAAAAAATGGTAGTGTATGGTCTCTCACAGATGACTCCTCCCAAATGAAATATACTCTCATACAAAGAAAACCAAATCCAAGGCCTAGAATACACCTATAATAACAACAAATGTCTCATTATGGCAATGATTGTAGTAGAGAAATGAACCAACATAGAGCACATAAGTGCAAAAACCTATGAAGGTGATCATGTGAGGGCTAAGGAGGTTGTAAATATAACAAGCCAAGATGATAAACATCGCAAACATTCCTAACCTAGCCATAATCCCATGAAGGATTCCATACTTGACCCATGAGCTCTAGTGCCAAGGAATGGATGGTTTAGAATGGTTCAACGGTCATATCCAATGCCTTGTAGAATGATGATCACCACTCATTTCTTCTACAACTTGGATGACAGATATATGCACCTTGAGATTTTACACTAGAACATATTACTCCATAAAAGGTTGAGAAGTCCAAATGGATGTTAAATATTTGGTTAATGGTTGTCTAACAATATCAAAGGCTATGGGTGTCTCCTTTGTATTGTTTCAATCTATATTTTATCAAGTATGGGCATCTCATTTTTATTGTTTCAATCTATATTTTATTTATACACACATTTTTATTTTATTGGTCCAATATTTTATTCCTAAAACACATGCATATATTGGTTTTATGTGTATGTGTATATTTGGTGTATTCCTGTAAAAGAATTGTCTAATATTGGATTTCCTAAATCTCATATGGATGACCCCTTGCAAAATTAAGTTAGGAAGTTCAATGTTACTTCCCATCATAGACCATTCCCTAAGAGCTGCATATGTTTTATCATTACTTCCCTTCTTGTGACTGATTTTTTTGACATATAACACTCTAATAGATCTATAAACTACCTCATACATAACACCTTCACAATATAGCAAAAATGTATACATTGCTCCCTTTTATCTTTTTGTCATGTATTTGTGAATAACAAGTGTTCTCTTCATCAAATCCTATATTGCATAATGCTTGTTGGCAACCATATTACCATTGATACCTAAAACATTTAGAGAAAATGCATCTCTCTTGTGTACTTCATGAGCCTCCTCCTTACACTTCTTCTTAACATAATCCAAGTGATAACCATATTGATTCTTGTGCACGTTCAAAAATTTAAAACCTATGCATCAAATTTGTCATCCAAGGAATGTTTAAGCTCTTGATATCTCTATGAATTATTGTGGGATGACAATATTCATGTAACTAAGTTATTTCTTGAACTAGTCCAATAGTGGTTCTAACCTTGGTTTCTCAATCCATCACGGGTCTTTGTTCCCCATGAAGATATTCAAGGGTGCCATTTGGTACATAGTCATACACAAGTAAGCATTGCCACTATCAACTATATAATTCCCCAACATAGAAAGTAGATGTATATCGTGTACCCCATTAATGATCTCTAACTCATCATAGATTCATGTTCTCCTTACCTACTATTCACCTTGAACCATTTAACTACCACCTCTTACCCATTTGATAAACATTCATTGTATACACCACCAAAATCATCCTCACCATCGATAAGCATCATTTTTATACAAAGCAAAAACTATCCTCATGAAGAATGTTCTATGTTGAGAATCCATTTGTTGCAATAGAAATTTCTTCACGGAAAACTTTATCTACCCTGGATTAATTCAGTAATTGACATAAGAGGCAAATGTCTGACAATAAATTGTACCATGCATAGCATCCTTGATTATACATCAACTTCACCCATGATTTTCCATGCTAACAATTGATTCTAGCTGTAGCATTATCTAGTCTTTGGTGACTCTAGTACACAAAAAAACAACTCTACTCTAGCTAGGGTTGAAATTTGATAGGAATTTTTCCCATCATAGGGAAATTTTCTCATCAAATACATTTCAAAATTTTATGTGTCTGTCTTTCGTGATGTCTTTTAAAGAGGGTAAAACATATTTTTGACAGTTCCTTTTTTTTTTTTTTTTTTTCCGTAAAACACTAATAATATCTTATTTCAAGTTGTGTAAGTACAAGACCAAATGGACACATTCTATTTGAACGGGCCTGTCATAGTATTGTTGACTCACCGAATCCCTTCACCATGTGAGGCTTTTGTACCTTGAAAATGATGGAAAAAAGTATGATCTGCATTGTACATTTTTAGGAAGGTCGATCACTGGTATTTCAAAATAAAATGAATAAGAGCATTAGCCATATGCATTCAAATATGGGACAAATCATCCCCTAGGGACCACATGCTAGACATATCCATCCATAGCCTGGATACCAAGTATCACATAGACTTAGACTCCCTGTATTATTATGAATCTTAAGTTCAGGCACTATAAGACTATGAGTGCTTAGATAGGTTTTCCCTTGTATTCAAACTCTCTAGCTAGGCTAAAAAATGTGGATCTCCGAGGATGTGATCTGCCACTTTTTATGTTTGTTACAATTTATTTTTCAACTATGGGGCTCTATCACAACCAATTATGGCAATATTCTTTTTCCATAGATTTTATAAGCTCTATAAATCTCTATACATGGTCGTTTCATCCATGGCTGACATTTCTCTATTTTAATTTTCTTGTAGGTATGATTCCAAATGGTGGATTTGAGTTGTCTCCTAAGCCTAAGGACCTCAAAGGCACAATCCTTGTAGGGCGAAACTCCTTACAAAACTGGTGAACCAAATGTTTTTTGGAGTACATAACATATGGACATCATCAGCATGATATGTTAGTGGTCGTCCCTGAATGAGGCCAAGTTGTGAGACTGGAAATGAGGCGTCCATCAACCAGAGTATCAAGGTCACAACTCTTAACATACACAATATTCATTGAACTTATAAAGGGTCTCAAAATTAAAATAGTGGCACTAAACTTGAATCGTTGCTACAACAGATTTATTGATAAGCTTTGACTTATGGAGTAGTTTATGAATCAATGAGATAAATAATAAATTTGTTAAATATGCTACAACAAATTTATTAATAAGCATTGTCTTGTGGAACCGTTTATGAATGAATGAGATAAATGATGAGATTTTTAAATCTGCTAATGTTTTAGGCTTGGTAATAATCTGAGAAGATTTAGACGGTAATGTTTCAATCTTGGTAATAATCTCAAAGTATTTAGACCTTGTTAACTATAGCATTTTCCTTTGCAATGATTGAACTCGGGTAAAATACAATTGTTCTTAAAGATTGATTCAATATACTATGCCTATAATGTTGAATCTCATGTAAAGGGGGTTTGAACATATAGTTTTCCATTGCACTTAATTTCTTCTCATAGTTAATATCTAAAGCATAATTGAATATATGTTTGGGCATAGTTTTTTTCCCTGATGATTTAGCCTTCTCCTTCACCCATGCCCAATTCCATCAGTATAAATCTTTCCCTCGTTGTCTATATCTCTTGTTGAATAAAGTAATGATCTATAAGGACTTCTTTAAAATTACTGGCGCAAAAATAAATTAATCTAAAACAATTTATTACTAAGATTGCATATGGACAAAATTTATATAAAAAAAATTAAAAACCTCATAGCTGTCCTAAGTGCCACTAACATAAAAACCACTCTTTTTCCCACTTGAGAAAGTTGCAGTTAAATACACCAACAATTTGCACTTCTTTACCTTGTAAGGTAAAAACAACGAAAGTAGTAATCTCTAAACATATATTGAAACAAGATCCCCTTGTAATGGAGTATGTGGAATGATTGGATATGGAAATTCGACCCATTTGAAAGTAATTTTACATGTTATGACATTAATAGTCCCTATTAATATGCCTAAAAAATATCATCCCAACCATCCCTTCTCATTTCCTCCTATTAAAACAAGTATTGTTTTTATATAATATGTAGTCGTGTATTTTCCTACACCTCCTCTGATGCAAACAATGAGACAAGCTTGTGGCCAAACTTTTATAATATACTATCAACATATTCTAAATAAACATAAAAGCACAAATAACCATATTAGAATTCATTAAAATTGATAGATTGTTGGATTTAAATTGCTTAAATCAACTTAATCTAAACTAGGGACTTATAGCCCACTTGTTTCACCAACTCAGATAATGTGTAGAATAACTTTTGATATATATTCTCAATATATATTATATTATGTAAATAGTAGAATAAACAATTAATTAATATAGACCATCTATCCTATGTAGCATCACCTTTCATGCCAATCTGATCGTCATTGTTCTTAATTTCCAACATCCAGTTTTATTTGATTAAAGAATGTTTCAAACTTAAAAGAGAAGATTGAATATGATTTTTTTTTCCAAAAATTTTTAGTAAAAACTATAACTAAAGCAATTCATAAAATGCCTATAATATTTTTCATTTAAACAACACATATTATTAACATATAATAGTTTTCATTTAAACAACACAGATTATTAACAAAAAAATCATTGAAAAGCATTTAGCTTATGTTTGGTTTAAATATAAATTGCTATACGAAGTGCAATAAAAACTATTCTAACACATGCAAAGGCTAACTACATGATTGTAGTTGGGGAAATAGTATCACTTTGGTGTTGAGAACATATGACTTTTAAGGCCATCACCCTTAAAGTAATGTGGAAATGATTGTTATTGTCTTTTAGTGATCTTGAGAGAGTGGTCCATGCATGAATATATTTAGTGGAGCTTATTTTCCATTTAATCAGACAACCTAACTTAGCAAATTTAGAGAGAGTTCTTGTTTTTGAAACTGTGAAGTCTAATATTTATATTTTAACTTTTTTTCAAGTTTTTTTTAGTTACTTGATTAATATAATTATTACATCTAAATGACATCTTTAATTATTCCACGATTATTATTACACTTAAAAGATATAAAAAAAATTTAATGGATGAACATTTATTTTCCATTCAATCACACAAACTAACTTACAAAATTTAGAGAGCTCTTGTTTTTGAAGGAGTGAAGTCTAATATTTATTTTTGAACTCTTTTCAAGGCTTGTTTAATTAGTTAATTAGTATCATTATTACATCTGAAAGACATCCTTAATTATTTCATGATTATTATTACACTTAAAAGTATCCAAAATTAATCCATCAACAATAACATGTTCACAATACAATGTAAATATTCTTCTTTGACTTACAAAATTCACTCTCTTTGATGTTTAGATTTGCTTCAACTTTTTAATTAATTAAATTTACCATTAAATTAAATCTAAATAAATAAAGATAACAAAGAAAATTTTTGAAGTAACTCTGAAACTTTGTAGAATATAGAAAATCTGGCAGGAATTCAAAGAGAAATTAAATAATTCTGAAACATTGTAGAATCTAGAAAATTTGGCAGAAATTCATTGAAAACTCATTGAAAACAGAAGTTTGATGGGTAATCTTGCACAATGGAAGTGCCCCAAAAGTTTTTTAAGATACTGAATCCATATATACAATATATACAGTGAAAAAACCAGTTTAAATAACACAAATTAAGATTTCACCTCAAATTTTTTCACCAAATTTCAGCATCAGAAACTCCAAAAAATCACACTAAAGACAACTCCTTACCCAAATCTTTTTTTCTCCTTATAGTTTTTGGATTATTCTATGGTATCAGTTTTCAAGGATAGACAAGGGCTGCAAATATCAAAATTAAATTTATGTAGTAATCCCTTTTCAAAGTTCATTGCTGAGGTATCAAATTTTAACTACAGAAGGAGACGAGATTAATTATCCACCTTACAAAATATATCAAAAACTACAGCCGGAAGGAAATGGATATATACCAACTCGGCCTAAGGTATTGGTGCTCCCTGATTTGGTTTATGAGATTACATGAATCGATTTTCAATTAGTGATTGAGAACAACGGTGTGCTTCTCCATTTAAAAATAAATATTGAAAATTTGTAATAGAAATGACATTGATATTGTATGAATCCCAGATTTGGTTTATGAGATAGCATGAATCGATTTTCAATTAGAATCATTGAGAACAACGGTGTGCTTCTCCAGTTAAAAATAAATATTGTAAATTTTGTAATAGAAATGACATTGATATTATATGAATAAAGAAGATAATTAGTCCCCTGGACTATTACAATTCTGCATACATTCATGTATGTATTGGGAAAACTATGAAATAATGGAGCTCACACTGTAGATTCTGAATACATTAATTTATGTATTGGGAAAATAATGAAAGAATGGAGCTCATAGAGCGGAATAGAAGAAATAAAAGAATGGTGTGAAGGGCAGGGTATCGAGAATTCATCAATGGGTCATTTGCATTCCGGGGGCAAACCCTGGGGGAACCTCTTGGTGTCAGCGCAGTAATCATAGATCATATAGTTTCGCATCCACTGGAGCTTCCGCTCTTGGTTCGGGTCCAGAGCCTCCTCTGATGCGAGGTTAGAAGCAGCAGCATTGAATTTGCGGAAGGATGTAACAAATGGGGCTTTGCTCCAGTCTGTCTTGACAAGTCCACCTCTAGTCGCCCAATCATCTGCATTCCAATCTTGAAAAACAGATACTCCTCTTTGGATTGAAACCCACAACGTGTCATCAAAATGAAGGAATAAGATGTCCAATAAGTCTAAATGAAAATGAAAGAGTTGCAAAGCACATTGGCATGAAAATTATATTTACCAAATATTACCTGAAGTTTGGTTCAGAGTCAACTGTAGTTGTTGGCCATCGTCAAGGATTTTAGCACGATCATTGCCCCATGTAATGTCGACATCATTGTAGAAATTTGCAGAGACAGTTACGAGAAGTCTCGATGAAATTAAACAATATAAGGAAGAGTAGGGGCGTGTCCGTGTCCGTGTCTAAGGCCAGAGTAAGGCCAGAGTAATGCAGGGAGGATATGAAAGGAAAGGAACAGAATAGCGTAAAGAAAAAATATTGGATTGAACGAGCGAGTAAACAACCAGTAGGTTAAATTGATGTGGTAGATGGATGTGTTTGGAGTGATGACTGATTGGGATTATTCATCAGATTTGCATTGTTTGGATTCGGAACTCGCTTCAATCTCTACCCACAAGAGGGGTGGGCAGGAATCAAGATTTCTCAAACTGTCATGAATCCCTGGGTTCTCTGGTTCTTGACCTGTAAAAAAGAGAACTACGCCTAAAAGCTGGTGTCTTCCCATTGAACGTCAAAGCTGCTAAAACCATTCGGTGAGCAGTTATATAAATTAAAATGTTGAGCGCGAATGCTAAATTTGAAAATCAGGGAGCGGATGAGGCATTGAATCCATTGAGTTAATGTCTAATACCTGACAACTCTGAATTAACTCTGACAGAGTAGTCATGTGGTGATCCCCATGCGTAATCAGCTACGGGCAGCGATTGTTTTCCGACGGGCCACATTTCCGGGTTAAAACGTTGCCTGGATAGACTACTCCTATAAAAGGAGGATACTTAAATTCACAAACCCTGTGTAGCTTTGTGGATTTTTAGTTAAGTAAAAAATACAATACGTTGATTATGGAAACCGGGACATTCGCCAATGCTACAAGTTCTTCAAGAGGGCAGATTACAAGTTCTTCGAGAGACATTTACGGAAGTGAAAGCTTCCTTTTTACTAACTACCAGTGAAGTCATTCTAGGTGGCAACCAGAAATCCTTATTACTAGATTGACACTGAATTATAATAATTTTTTCAAACTATTTATTTAAAAAAAATTTATTATAAATTCCAAAATATTTTAAAATCCAATTAATTACAAATTTCAAAACATTTTAAAATATAAGTGACACTTGAAATATTTAAAAATTTATATTAAAATTCTGCCCTAGGTCCCAATCTATATAACAGTTAATACACCACTGCGAAGTCTAAAATCATAATTCCGCGGATTTATGATTTTCACATGGGATTGCCAGAAATATTCTTTTACTGGCCAAACTCAAGGGGAACCCTGGAAACGCGAAATTTTGATCGTACAAACAACTTCGTTGTATTTCCGGGTTGTTTCAGTGTGATTTAGGTTGGAATTTCAATACATATTTATTGGTTAAATTTTATGGTTTTCATAACTTTTCAATTTATTTTTATAATTTTAAGTAAAAATTTAAATGATTTTATAAAATTTTAATCGTATTTAACAAAACAAATCGTCAAATCACTGGGTGAGTGATTGTTATGTGAATAAGTTTTATTTGATATTGTTATTAAAAAATCAAGTCACATAAAGTAATTTATTACTTTATTATTACTTTTTTAATGGTTTATATTAGGGAAAATTTTGATTTTTTTTATAGTTTAGGTTTTATAATATTAATGGTTTATAAAAAGGAAATTTTGCATTTTTTTTATAGCTTTAGGTTTTATAACATTAACTTGATTATTTACATTTAAAAAAAATGAGCTAATTTTAATTAATCAAAAGCAATTTGATGTATTTTTTCACTAACAAAAGGTAGTTTTAGCATAAATAGTATCTCTAAGAAAGTTAATATTCGTTTAGATATCATTAAGGCTGTCTCTAAAAAGTTCATGTGGTTTATAATAACGTCTAACCTCAATTTCAACATGAAACTAAATATTATCTTCAATTACAATTTAATGTCTTATTGAAAATGCAACTAAAAAACTTATTATTATTATTGTAACTAGAGATACTCTCATGACAAAAGTTTGTTTTGACTAAGATAATTATAACCGCTAAGTACGCAAAATTAATTCAAACTCATATTTAAATGATAAAAAGTCTACTCCAATAGAGACCCTTATAACCACTAGATATTCACAATTTTCCAAAATATGGTCATTATAACTACTAGATATCCTCAAATTCCCTACTATAAACATAGGTAAATTAAGATTTGAATCTATAACCTTTACTCAAAAAGTACCTTAATAATACATCTGATCATCAACTACTATAAAACTCAAAAACTAAAAAAGTATTATATATTCAAATACTTTCTATACATCATTTTATTTTATATATATATAAACTTCCCATCTCAATCACTTTTACACACCTCATATTATACTTAAATATATTAAATATACCACATTAAAAAAATAAAAAAATTAGTGTAACTTAATTGCGACATAAACTTCAGAAATAAATAAATAACTTAAATATTAATTACATTTAACCAATACTAATTACATAATAACAATACAAAATAAATTAGTAATTGAATTAAACTAAGTAGCAAGAACTAAAAATAAAAAAAAAAATATTTATTTTATATATATATATATATATATATATATATATATATATATATATAAGATGTATAAATATTATGCAAATTAAATTTATAAGAACTTCATCATACCTAAATATTATAAAAAAATTATTGATAATAATAATTTAAGTGGAAACTTATTTTAAAAAATAATTTATTATATTTATTTATCATAATTTACTAAATTTACATTAATAAAAATGATATAAATTAAGAGTATTTTGCAATTGCAGTTCAATATTTAATAGTATAAAATAATAAATAAACAAACTATTAGCACAAATAATTTAAAGAGAAGTAGCAAATTAAACAAAATAAATATCTACTATATATATTTATTAAGTATTAAATTATAATTAACATAAATAAAAAACTTATTTTTTAAACTATAATATATTTATAATTAGTTAATCTCTGATTGAGCATTTTAAAAGTGATGGATTCCAATCTTAAAGTGTTATCCATATGTTCTTACTAAGTAAATTAACAAGGCACTGAAAACAATTACTCATAAACATACTCAAACTCAAATTGTAACATTTCTATATTTACATTAAGGAATAGGTAGTCGCTACTTGTAGCCTTGTTATATTTTGAAATAACTTCTTTAATATTTTGCACGTAAATAAATAATTCAATTTTATTTTGAAAATTGAATTGTATGGTCTAAAGTTATAGATATTTTTTAATTTTTATAATATAAATTGTTTCATATGACAATATTAAAATTCAAATACGAATACTATTCATATTTATATTTATATAGTTGCGGTTTTATTAATATCTAATTCTATCAATTGAATTATATTTATTTGAATATCCTAATAAACAAAGAGCATGCATTGATATTATTTAATAATGGCATTGAAGGTATGATTGTATAATTTAAATTAAAGTTAAGATGTATTTATATTATTTAATAATTGCATTGAATGTCTAATGGTATAATTTTAGATTGAAGTTAAGACAATAATGACCTATATCCATTTGATAAAAATTCATTTTATATGTACATTTATGAGCACGCATTGATATTATTTAATAATGGCATTGCAGATATGATTGTATAATTTTAAATTAAAGTTAAGATGCATTTATATTATTTAATAATTACATTGAATGTATGATGGTATAATTTTAGATTGAAGTTAAGACAATAATGACATATATCCGTTTGATAAAAATTTATTATATATGTACATTTATGTTTCTCAATTGCATAATAAATATTATTACTATTATATAAAATAACTATTTACGCTGAATACATTTATAAAATTGATTATTTATAATAAAAAAATTATTTTATAAAATATTCTTTTTTGTTTTTGTTTTTTATATATATGATGATTTTTTTACTAGTAGTTAGGTTAACTAAAGTAATCTTCACACGATGACAATGATAATTTAAAAATGTTCTTTAATAAAAATATTAATATTAATAAAATTGAATAATAATAATAATATTGTGCAACTATTTAATATGTCAATTATTGTCATAATCATTGTCATAGTGTTATATTAGATTTCAATTTATTCAACATAGCACTTTTGTAAAATATTGGGACCTTTAATATGTATGGTGTATACTATTGGATTTAATATCAAGGTTTATAATATTTGGTTTAATATTAAGATTTATAATATTGAATTTATAATACTGAGGTTTAATGTTTGGGTTTATAATATTAGGTTTAATATATATATATATATATTATAAACCTAATATTATATATATATATATATATATATATATATATATATATATATATATAATATTAGGTTTATAAATATATATATATATATATATATATATATATATATATATATATATAATAAACCTAATATTATAAACCCAAACATTAAACCTCAGTATTATAAATTCAATATTACAAATCTTAATATTAAACCAAATATTATAAACCTTGATATTAAATCCAATAGTATACACCATACATATTAAAGGTCCCAATATTTTACAAAAGTGCTATGTTGAATAAATTGAAATCTAATATAACACTATGACAATGATTATGACAATAATTGACATATTAAATAGTTGCACAATATTATTATTATTATTCAATTTTATTAATATTAATATTTTTATTAAAGAACATTTTTAATATATATATATATATATATAAAGTTGGTTGCTATATTATATTCTAAAAAAAAAATTCACACTATATTGTATTACAGATTCTAGATAGATTCTATACTGCATTATAGATTCTAGATAGATTCTAACAAACTGCGAAAGCATGAGAGCGAATTTAAAAGACATGAGCAAAAGAGAAAGAGGAGAAATGACAATTAGTCAATGCTGATTGGCTGTTCAATTGATGCATAGTGTTGTCATCAAGACTAACATTTCTTACATTGTTTGAGCTGGCACTAGGAGCTAAGCCTCTAACATGTATTTCAGAATCTGGAGAGATTCTTCCACTTGAGAACATCGGTTTGTGATCTCTAGGGTGGAAAGAAAGCTATATCCACTTGATGTTTAATATTAGCCTTTATAATAATTCTTTATTAGATTTATAATGTTAAAATTTATAATATCTAGATATTAAAATTTATAATATCAATTTTAATATTAAATTCAATATTTAGGTTTTTATTTCCATTTTTTTATATTTGAAAATTTTTAATTTTCATTAAAATTTAACCTTAGAAATTAGTAAACTTTCTAAGTAAACGCATTAACATTATGATGATGTGTCCAGATATTTGTGATCCACAAATCAGGAACATACTCACAAAAAAAAACAAAATTGCTTTTTAAATTTTATAAATAGCTTGATTTCGATCTCGACTTCGCTCCGCTTGGAACACAATCTCTATTCACGGGTTGAGAGAATATATTTGGATTCTAAGGATTAAAGCTACCCGTAACAAACTATTAAAATTATTATACTTTTACATTAAAAAAAAATCACCAAACCATTTAATATCATTTATTTAAATAAACTTAAATAAAGTATTTATAAATAAAGGCAGCATTCCTCGTTAAAATCCTATGAGATAGTGAATCTATGAGATATTTCACTAGCTAAATATGTTTACAGGGTAAATATTCCGATAGCGATAAAAAAAACAAAATAAAAAAACAAACAAAACTCATCAATTATATCCAGAAAAGAGAGCTCGTAAAATCTCATCTATAAGTTGATTTTTTTAAGTTTTATTTTTTAACAACTCTTTACGTGCATTTAACCTCTCCGCTACCAATGATATTTTATTTAAAAGGTATTATAGATTTTTGCGTTATATGTTGTTAGTTTCATGGGTTTGATAAGAAATATGCAGTAAAGAGAGCTCGTAAAATCTCATATGCAAGTTGATTTTTTTTAAGTTTTAATTTTTTAACAATTTTTTTTCATGCCTTTAACTTCTCTGCTGCAAATCATATTTTATTTTAAAAGTATTATAGAATTTTTTTTAATATGTTGTTAGATGGGTTTGATATGAATTATGATAATAAGTCTATTTTAAAATAGAATTTTAAAATTTCAATTTAATTATTAGATAGATAGTAGAGATTTAATTTTCATGTAAATTTAATTATCAATAATTATTAGATATATAGTAGAGATTTAATTTTCATGCAAAGTTTTTACTATAATATTGGAGAGGAGCTAGTGCGATGTGGTGATCGTATGCAACCTCAAAACCGTCAAAGGATATGACGTGTGATGGCAGCTCCACCCATGGAGATTGATGAACGCATTTAAGGAACCTGCAAAACAACAAGACATGTCAGGAGGCATGTGAGAAGGGCCTAGGGGAAAGCGCCGATGTGGGAGGATGTGGGGGCCTGTTAAAAACATTCTCTCTGTCATTTTTTGGAGTATGACAGAAAGGGGATTGCAGAGCACCGGGGAGAAGACAGGGGATCGGGCGCGAGCTTTGGCAACCTCGACGTGTCGTCTGCATGGGTATGGATTCAGTTTTCTCCCTGGTAATTTTACCTCTACGATGAAGATAGTTGCTGGTGTGTATGTAGTGGGTCCTCTGTCCTTGTTTAGAAAGATTTTTTATCAATTTCCCAATAACAAGGAGTTGATTAAGAGGAATGGGACTGATACGATTTGCATGCTTGATTTTTAGGTCTTTATGGAGTTATGTAATCTGGTTCTAGTCAAATTGCAGGACTCTCCCTCTCTGCTATTCGAGGGCGGGTTTTTGTTTTACGTTCTCAGCATAGAAACTACGGAGGAGGGGGTGATGCAATGCCACGACCCTCGTCAGTTTAAAGCCCCTGTTCACTCTACATGTCTGCATTACATCGACTTATCTCTACCTGTAGCCACTGCATGTATGTATTACATCGAATTATATCTATCTGTATCCCCTGCATGTTATATTAAAGACCTTGCATGTTATAGTGAAGAATTTGCATGTCGTTTCCCACCCTTGGTTTTTTTCCTCTCGGCTATGAAAGCCTATTTCATATCCCTCCTGCTCCTCCTCACTATGAAAGCCTGTTTCATATTCCTCCTGCATACTTTTGTCCTCTACATGGATCTATCGTAACTCCTACTAGAATTTCGCATACTTACTTCTGTAATTATTTATATGGTATTAGACAATTATGGGAAATCAAGTGTATGTCCTTCAATGATTATTTTGTGGGTAGAGGTTTGGCAACGAATGGTTATACTAGTTCTGGCAGTAGGGCTGTTAGCAGTTTGGTCAAAACCATTTGTGACATCAATAAGAATAACACCAGAAACTTAATTCTTGGGCTAGTAGGGGATGGTCTCTGTTGTTTGGTCTAGATTTGTAACGGAGTCGTTGTGACGAGTATGGAGGTTCTTTTGAGTCTGGCCATAAACATAAATTTCAGGTTGTTAGGGAAAGCCTTCTTCGTTGTAGTCGGGGTTTGTAAGGAATTTACATTTAAGAGTAATGGGGTTATTTCGAGTCTGGTCTCAAATTTAATGGTTTGGGTTAATATTGGGAAGGGTAGGCATAAAACATTTGGAAGGCTGCGACCTGTCTGAATGTAAGGGAGGCTCCAATTATTAAATCGGATATTACTTATGACTAGGTTGACATACATCTGTTGGCTCCCAGTCAACAACATATCATTGTAAATAATCTTTGTAACCTTCATATTGTTACGATGTGTTCTTCTGTAGGTCTTCATAGCAATTTTCACCTGCGAGACATTGCGTGTCGGGTCAGTATCCCGGTGCAGAGCTGGGTGAATGCAAATTTACTGGGAGACCGGGTTCAAGAAAAATGGTTAAAGCTCAGTTGGGTAGAGAGGAAGGTAAAGACAAAGGGAAGGCTAAAGCGGGTACAAACAGAAGAGGACAAAAGTCCACGAAAGAAATTATGGAGAACCTGTTTCAGACCTATTCAGAAGGAACGCTGAGCCAAGTCAAATCTTTGTTTTCTGGGTGGGAACAGGATGTCAGGACTAAAGTTGAAGAAGAACTTGCTGAGGAAGTTATGGATCCAATTCTAGCAGATCCTGGTAATACCCGCAGTAGAGTGTCTCTTTTTCAACAGTCTATTCGTATTTACTTAAATGTTTATTGGCTAACGTGATTGTCAGAGTTCAGGAGATCGGGGGGGACCCACAAGCAGCCTAAATTCTAGCAGAAATCCGTAGATACATTTAAGAGATCCATTTACAACAGCACCAATAGAATGTCCATTTTGGATGCATTGATAAACAGCTCTAGAATCTAGACCAGGTTGACATGCCCGAGTCGAGTGTCAAAGACACGACACCTATAGAGTCTTCAGAAGACTGAATATTGTCAATTTCTGCTTTTTGTTGATATGAATATGGATATCATTTACTTTTTCTATATGTTTATATATGTTGAGATAGACAATAGACCTCTAAAGATAGCAAGAGACTATTTTAAACTCTTTAAGTTTTGGATGGCCTTTAACTCTTTAAGATGGCCAACAAACTTAGTTTCCTACCACGGTTGAGGTCAACAATATTCTATTTTTATGTACCCTACATTTTGTTAATACTGAATGAATAGTGAGGCACTACTAAGTTTACAAAAAATATAAAACATTCATGCAATATTCTAAATATGTTAATAAGTCTATTTTGAAATAAATTTTTTAAAATTTCAATTTAATTATCAACAATTATTAGATACATAATAGAGATTTAACTTTCATGCAATATTCTAGACTATTTTTGACATTATTCACAAGATTAAGATTTTCTATAATAAAGTAATTTTTTTTGTTTTAATTTTTTTATTACATGTTTATTTAAATGTATATATATTTATCTAAGAAAAAATAAATATATAAGTATCTATCTCATAGAGCAATTTTTTTTCATTATTAATAATAATGATATTTTAAATACAGTTATTATTTGATTATTTTTAAGTTTTTTTCTAAAGCATACCTTTTGTGCTTAATTATAGTTGATGCATAATCTTTTTAAAATAAAAACAACATGACCTATAGATATAAAAATCATATAAACTACACAAAAAAAACAAAATTGAATATACATATATCTTTAGTTTTAATTAAGTGTCATAAACATGAGTGCTTGCTCGAATTATTTTACAAACCAGAGTGTAGTTGTGGTAAAAATATTTTACAACTTTTCAAATAGTCTCACAATATTAGGTTTTTTTATTATAAAATTTAAGAGATATTTATTAAAATTTCTAGTTTAAATTAGGTAATCTACACTATTAAAGTGGCTAATGAAATTTTCAAAGCCTTAAATCTATTTATGCATTTAAAAATGCAATTCAAATAACATATAAATATATATATCCTAAAGGTGTCAAATGCATCTAGGTGCAAACTTTCCTTCAAGTTTTGCTTTCCAAAAGAGGATTGCACCTCAATAGATTTGATCCTTTCAACACTTTCTAGATTTGATCCTTTCAACACTTTGGAAAGCAAAACTTGAAGGAAAGTTGGCACCTAGATGTATTTGATACCTTTAGGATATATATATGTATATGCTGTTTGAATTGAATTTTTGAATGCATAAATAGATTTAACCCTTTGAAAATTTCATTGGCCACTTTAATAGTGTAGATTACCTATTTTAAACTTGCAATTTCAATAAATATTTCTTAGATTTTATAAAAAAAGCCTAAGATAGTGAGACTATTTGAAAAGTTGTAAAATATTTTTACCACAACTTCACTCTGGGTTGTAATATAATTGGAGCAATCACTAATGTTTATAACACTTAATTAAAACTAAATATATATGTATATTCAATTTTTTTTTCTTTTAGTTTATATGATTTTTATATCTATAGGTCATGTTATTTTTATTTTAAAAGGATTATGCATCAACTATGGTTAAGCACAAAAGGAATTGCACTTTTCCTCCATTCTAGATTGTAGAATATCAAATTATAACTTTATTTAAAATATCATTATTATTAATAATGAAAAAAAATTACTATATGAGATAAATACATATATATTTATTTTTTCTTAGATAAATATATATACATTTAAATAAACATGTAATAAAACGTTTTAAAAATTCAATCTTACTTTATTATAACAAATCTTAATCTTGTAATAATGTCAAAAATAGTTTCAAATATTGTATGAAAGTTAAATCTCTATTTTGTATCTAATAATTATTGCTAATTAAATTGAAAACTTAAAAATTCTATTTCAAAATAGACTTATTAACATAATTAGAATATTGCATGAATGCTTTATTTTTTTTGTAAACTTAGTAGTGTCTCACTATTCCTTCAATATTAACAAAATGTAGGTTACATAAAAATATAATACTATTGACCTCAACCTGCCCTTAGGAAACCAGGTCTGTTGGCCATTTTAAAGAGTTAAAGGCTATCCAAAAATTAAAGAGTTTAAAATGGTCTCTTGCTATCTTTAGAGGTCTATTGTCTATCTTAACATATATAAAAATATAAAAAAAGTAAATGCTATCAGTATTCATATAAAAAAAAAGCAGAAATTCAAAATATTCAGTCTTCTCAAGACTCAATGGGCGTCTTGTCTTTGACACTCGACCCGGGGATGTCAACCTAGTGTAGATTTTGAAGCTGGTGTAGATTCAACACTTGCTAGATCTGTGGTGAAAATGAATTAATATTGGTTTTAATTTTAACAATATGATATATATGTGTGTGTGTGTGCGCGTAGATCTGTGGTGAAAATGAATTAATATTGGTTTTAATTTTAACAATATGATATATATGTGTGTGTGTGCACAGATCTGTGGTGAAAATGAATTAATATTGGTTTTAATTTTAACAACATGATATGTGTGTGTGTGTGTGTGTGTGACAACTGGTTTAAATGTTAACTATTTGTTATGTTATTTAATTTTAAGTGACTAAACATTTATATTCTTGAGAAAAGGATTGTCTCATAAACGAAAAAAAATTATGTTTTTGCTGAAATAAAATTTATTAATGTAATAGTGATTCATAAAAAGTTAAAAGACTGATGGTAAAATTATTCCAAGAACTGAGAGTGGTTAAACAGAAAACAGTTGAAGACATTTACCTTTCCTCTAGGGATAAAAAGGGCATCCCAGTGAGGAAGAGGGGTTCTGTTTTGAGACTAATGGGGAGAGAGTTGAGTATTCTTAAGCTGGTAGTGACTAGTGGAAAACACTCAACATTCCCTATTCCTGGAAAAGAAGAATTACTGGGCCAAGGGCCTTGAGGTCTCTTCTAGAAAATTCTGTCAACCTACTGGACTCAGTATGAAGTGCAAGGGTGGAGAACATCAACAAGTGTGGAAAATAGATAAGTACCCAATTACTGGAAAACTAGGTACTGGTTTTGTTGTCTAGATATTTATAAATTCTTGTTACAGTATGGGTTATTAATGATGAAATGAATACTTCTTCATATTGGAAGTGAAGAAATGTGTTATATCTGTGTTTATTTAAATGAACAATGGAACTCAAATAATAAAATAAATATTTAAAATTATGAAAACTCTGGTTTTTTTCTTAAAACAAGAAAATAATTTGTGTTTACTGTAAACAAGTGGAATTAGTCAGAACTACTGCTACAAGCATGTTAACACAAGAAACCGTTAACTCAGAGTTTAGGGTCGAAACCCCAATCCCCGAGTTGGTCGTTAACTGTAATATATGATAAACAGAGACAAAATGGTCTGGACATGTCATTAAAAATCAAGAAATAAATTATGTACCAATACTAGTTAAAGCGTTTATAGCTACTGTAAATAGTAAAATAAATGAAGGAAAAGAAACATCAGTGATTGCATGCATAGTAAACCCCGGAATTGGTAACTAACAATATAAAACCATATATACAACAACGAATAAAGGAGTCAAGCAAGAAAGAAAACAAGATTCTGCAGTAGCCAAGATAATCTAATTTGAACCATATTCAAGATTTGAAAACCTACTTTATACACATATGAGGAAATTTATAAAACATTGTTCACTATTCTTGAATATACCCAAAAGAGAGCAAATTATTTCATTGAAGAGGAATGAAAAATATTGATGCAGGAGCATCAAAGCTAAATTTTCATTATCCAATTGTGTAATTAAGGGGATGACATATTTTAATTATTTTATTAATTAATTTTCTCATTTTTAATAAATTAGGAGAGAAATTATAATTGTGAGGATTATTGTAAATATTCCTTAAATAATTAAGGATATGAGTGGAGTTGAATTAGGTAGATAATCTAGGGATGAGGAATTCCATAAACGGGACTTAGTTGGGTCCAAAAAAAGATAAATCTAAATTAGATTTTAAGTTGAGATTTATGTGGAGGAATTTATGGAGTGAAATAAATTCATTATTTATGTATAAATAGGAGGGTTTTGTGAGGATGAAAAACAATTGAGAGAAGAGAGGAAGTGAGGAGAAGTAAGGAATGGATTGAGAGCTTTTTGTAAAGGGCCGAGAGCTATAAGGCCAATTATTGAAATATTCAGCCAGATGTTGGAGTTTTTAAATTTGATTATATTTATTACATATCAGCATTTTTGTTTGTATAGCTCTCTTTCCATTATGTATATTTCAAGTTGTTGCAAATTGATTGTTTAATGCAGAATTGAATTGAGAGTTTAATGCGTGAAGGAAACATTTGAAATTTTATATGCTAGGATTTGTTTAACCCAGTACCCTGGCATCATTTGGTATCAGAGCAAAGGAGATGAGTCTGCAAATGTACATCTATATGCTGTATGTATGTGAACACAGGAACATAGGTGTATTCGGAAGAAAATGCCGGAACATTGATGTAATTCTGGAGTCCACATTGTTGTTGAAGCAGAGATTGGGCAGCGCATGAGGAAGTCGAGTTGTATTGAAGCCTTGGAGCAGGGATGGTGTTAATTGGCAGCGTTCAACACACATTTGATTGGAAGAAAAGTTGAGTGACAACATTAACTCAAGTGGAAGAGTAGTGCGATGACACATGGTAAACCCCAAGATCAAATACAAGTAATATGCAACGTATTCCAAAACCTGTGTGATACATTTAATAGTAAATTCATAGAATTCTCAGTATGCAACGTATTCCAACCAGTTGGAATCGTCTTTTCTGTGTTTGCTTGGCTACTGTGATAAATTGTACAATCGTGGTCTTAAACAAGATACAGTGTTAAAGACATTAAGCTTGGCAACATTAAGGCAGATTGAGCATGCAAAGTTCAAGTTTAAGACGCAGTCACTGTTGTGTAGCGGAAATTGTTTACCATAGATTTTGTATTCGCATGGTAAATGGAATCGGAAATCAACGATTGTAGTGAGTTCTTGAAATTGTAGAATTCGATGTAATTTCTGGATCCTTTGGTACATTATTCATGTTTAGCAGAGACAATGCCATATAGTGTTTCCATTTTTTTTTAACAGAACCCAAAATTATCAATGGTTACACTCAGATAGAAAACAATGTTTTAAATGCTCCCTTCTTATGCAAACATCTCACATCCAGATTTCAAATTGTATGTGTCGATATTGTAATTGAATTTCCCTGTGGTTGTAAATAGTGAAGCCACAACACAATTGTGACTTGGTCACTTCTGTAGATTCTGAAAATTAACAATTTGAGGCTGTGTATTTGTTGAAATGCAGAACATGAACTCAGTCACATGTGAAGAGTCAAATTGATTTGGAATTATATATCAAAGTTTGTTTTTATACTTTGAATATTAAAGTGTGCATTGATTGACTGCATCATTTTTGGTTGAAAGTGAAAGCTTGAACTCAATCACACACGGAGAGATCAATTTATGTGGATTTATATATAATATAAGTTCTTACCACATTCAATACTAAAGTGTGTGTTTGTTATCAAAAAGGCATGTGTGGGCTTGTGAAAGAGGTGCGGTTCCAGCAGAATAATCAAGGTATGGATTTAGTGTTTCCATGGTACCACCTTCCAGCATAAGGAAAGGTCACTCGGATTGATCGAGGTAAAGTTTTGCAAATAATTCATGTACGTTTTTTTTTGGAGAATATAATATTGAGAGGATATTTGGTTACATTAAGGGTTCATGTTTTCAAAGCAAAAAATTGAAATTGAAGAGATTGAGATGAGAGAACTTGGCTTAAGATAAGGGGGGAGATTCTCGGTACTTTGAAGGTTTCTAACAATTATTTGTTGGGAAAATATTTATGTTAGAAAATTGTTGGGAAGAATTTTATTTGATGAGGAGAAATGGACCTTGCACATTCAATGCAAATCTGTAGAGGCTTGAATGTATTACTAAAAGAATACGCGAGAGAAGGGTTGGATCATTTCAACCACGTGAAGATTCAAGGTAAGTGCTCATTGAATGAATCAATATTCATTGAGTAGAGGTATTTTAAAATCTGGATGATTAAATTTCCTTGCTATATCCGAGAAAATGATCTTTTGTAAATGTTATGAAAGAGTGGAAATGTTGCAAATGCAGAGGCATAAATAAATAGAAAATGAATGAAAATGTGCTAATCCTGGATGATATAAAATGAAGTATACATTTTTATGTGAGAGGGTTTATTATGCATAATGTGGATTCTTCACAGTTTTGGTTAAGTCATTTTGGACCAAAGCTTGTAGTTGGGAAAATAAGAATTCTTTTGATTGGTGACTGAAAAAATAATTGCTTGATGTTGTAAAATCTTTGTTTTACCATCATGTGGCGGTATATAAGGAGGTGATATTCAGGATGGACACAATTTACAGGTTGTACATCGAAGAGGTTGAAATATGAATAACATGTTCTCTGTACACAGGTGAAGAGATGTGAATTGATGTTGTATGGTGCATAAAAGTGCAGGGAAATGTTTGCATTAAGATGATGAGATTATGGGCATGCGAGTATTTACAGTGAAAAATACAACACAAAAGAGTGGAAACCAGAGGGTTGAGACTGCAGAGAGAAAGGTTTATTAAATAGCCTTGACAGAAGCATAAGGTATGATAATTCAGGAAGGTATTTTCGAACATTGAAGATTGAATGGTTTATTTATTTTCACCTTAAAATAAATCTTGAAAAACATGAATCACATTTCGACTAAAGACTTCAGTATCATGTGAAATGATAAGGGAAAACTGATGATTTTTGATAAGAATGAAATATGAAAGAAAGTGAAGGTTTTACATGCTAAAAATGTATTAGGGGTGTATGATTGTTGGAGGATTGTATAACTTGAATTAAGTCAAAATATCCACTATCATAATTATTGGGTCGAGCCTTGAAGTCAAAACAGAGGTTAAGGTCAAATGAAAGTTTGGATAGGTTGAGTTAAGATTGGGTATTTTCATCCAAGATGACGAATTGGTGTAAGTCTGAAGTCAAAGAGTTGTAAGCTAAGTAAAAAGCCTGGATGTAATGGGGTGCATGATCGACAGAGCCCGACACCTAAAGAATTGGTCATTGTAACACATGAGTTACTAAAGTGTTGTTTGTAGCAAAGTGAAGCAAGAGGGTTGCCACAGATTGGTTCCAAGATAGAGAACCAAAGGAAGCCAAGCGCAGGAGGAGAAATTTCATTTTTGATGAATGGCAAGTGTGAAGGATTGCTGAGAAGTGGATTAAATGAAATCCACACGTGAATTGATGAAGTTCACAAAGGAGGGGAAGATGATTGTTGATAGTCATTTCCGAAGATCTGATGAAGACCACAGCAGAAGGAAGAAGAAGGAGAATGCCAAGGTAAGTGGCATATGTGAGTAGTTGACGGATGAAGAGTATGAGCAGGAGAAATATGAGATAACAATTCACCGTGAATTGTTAATGGAATTGTTGCAGGAAAATGTGAAAGAGCAGACACATAGTTGGACCATGAGAAATAAGGTAAAGTGGCAGAGGCTACACACAAAGAGGGAAAAGAAGGTAAACATACAATTGATAGAAGAGCTAAAGAAGCTCAAGCAGATGTTGAGTTGTGAAGAACTCAGAGAGGCTGAGTTAAAAATGGATGTTTCCATTTGTGGCCTAGAACAGGGTGAAAGTCTGGGTGAAGAGATCAATGAGGAAGATCTCATGAACTATTGGGACAGTTCAGAAGACTTTGAAGATATGCTGGTGAGAGAAGCAGATGAGGCTATGAAGCCTTGTATTTTTAAATCTCACAGTTTATGTATGTTTGCAGGATGTGCGAGAGATGGTGAGCAGTCTCATGGAACTGTCACAAAGCAAAATGAAACTCCTGAGGTGAAGTCTGATGGAGAATGCCTTTCCGAGGAGGAAGGTACTGATTTGTTGCAGCAGGAAGAAATCATAAATGAATTATTGTTTGGGGTAAGACAACCAGTTGAAGCTGTTATGGAGTAGAAGCAAAATGGAAACGCCGAAGAGATATTCCAAGGAGGTAAACAAATTTATTTGTTTAGTGAATTTGCTGACAAAAGTTTACAATGTAATGATGCTGAAACCAGGACAACTCAGGAAGATTGCCAGAAGAAGGATGAAGCTGGGAATGACGGTTGTGATAAAGTGCTGGAAAGATTTCATATGGAAATTGAGATCTTGGAATAAGAAACCTGATGGAGAAGTAAAACTTGCAAAACCTGATCCAAAAGTAATTACAATTACTATGCATGATAGAGATGAAATGTTTATAGAATTGAATGAATGTTATAACTTTTCAGATAATGATGTAAGTGTATGTAAATAAAACAACATTAATAGATATGATGTCGAAGTCAGAGAAGTTGAGCATAAATTATTTGGAGTTGAGATGAAAGATCAGGAGTAGCAAGGGAGTTGTGTCCATAGAGACAAAAAGGAGACAGAAATATTGATCCAGCAGGATGAAGATGGAAGAAGCCAGCAGTTCAAAACAGAATCTATTGAAGTCTACAAAGTCGATGATGGGAGATTGATACCTGAAGCATCAAAAGAGACTGAAAGGTCTTATCTTTTTAAAACTAACAGTTTGTTGATGAATGAAGGTAAAACAATAGACAAGAAATTTGTTGCTATAAAAGCAATAAAAGACAATAGTAGTAATCAAGAAGGAGTTCTTGATTATTTTCCATTGCAGAAAGTTGATTATTCAGCTCAATTGGAGGTGAAAGAATTCGACAGAGGTAATACTCCGAAGAATTGGTGAAAGGAAAGTGTTGGAAAAGCTGATGGAATCTGATAGACAGAGTGGGTGATGAGTTACCAAATCGAGTTGATACTTTGAAGGGCCAGCGGCAGAACAAAGTTTGGAATCCTGGAGGGAGCAAGTCATCAGGACTTGTGGCTGTTGCAGTATTACAGAAAAGCGACAGACCTCATAGACAGGAGTCTATGAAAACTTCTCTACATGGGGAGTCTGATGCAGGAAGATCAAAGCTAAATTTTCATTATCCAATTGTGTAATTAAGGGGGTGAGATATTTTAATTATTTTATTAATTAATTTGCTCATTTTAATAAATTAGGAGAGAAATTATAAATGTGAGGATTATTGTAAATATTCCTTAAATAATTAAGGATATGAGTGGAGTTGAATTAGGGAGATAATCTAGGGATGAGGAATTCCATAAACGAGACTTAGATGGGTCCAAAAAAAGATAAATCTAAATTAGATTTTAAGTTGAGATTTATGTGGAGGAATTTATGGAGTGCAATAAATTCATTATTTATGTATAAATAGGAGGGTTTTGTGAGGATGAAAAACAAATGAGAGAAGAGAGGAAGCAAGGAGAAGTAAGGAATGGATTGAGAGATTTTTGTAAAGGGCCGAGAGCCGGAACGCCAATTATTGAAATATTCAGCCAGATGTTGGAGTTTTTAAATTTTATTATATTTATTACATATCAAATTTTTTGTTTGTATAGCTCTCTTTCCATTATGTATATTTCAAGCTGCTGCAAATTGATTGTTTAATGAAGAATTGAATTGAGAGTGTAATACGTGAAGGAAGCATTTGAAATTTTATATGGTAGGATCTATTTGACCCAGTACCCTGGCATCAAATATTTGCATGAATAGAGAAAAATTGAAAAAGAAATGCATAGGTATAAAAGTAAGGTATTTTATAGCATTCGAGACAGAATGTAAACTAGAATTTCACTGAGTCTCGAGAGTTGTCCTCTCATAAATTCGAACCATAAAATATAGATTTTCTTCAAAAACAAAAGAACTAAGTATAGTTCAAGACAGAGTCACAAAATTCGATGATATTCATGAATAGGGCGAAGTCCCTCGTATTGGAGAAAATAGAAATTTAACATAATGACATGCAAGCTTGAAGCTCGAATCCAAAACTCACGATGTCGGGAGCATCTCTGAGGCCAAGCCAAAGGTCCTCTGAATAAGCTTCAAGCAATAGGGTATCATGATACCTGTGGAGTCATGCCTTGAGAGGACAAGCAGAGCTAAATAGAGCCAAGTTAAGCCAGATGGCGGTGACAAGTTGAAAGGTTGCAAAGCAATGCAGTGGGGAATCAATAGCAAATGATAGAAGGTGGTTAGGGTTTGGGGAGGTCTATACCCTAAATGGGTACTCTTCCAATCTCCACTTTCGATCCCAAACCTTGTAATCCGATGATGTTAACACTTACATCTGTCAACAGGATGTGATGGTTGTACATTACCATTAATTCCATGGGATTAAGACCCGAATCTCCAATTCAAACCTTTAATCTATGAATCATTTCAATAAAGATTAATATAATGTTAACCACAATCATTTCATCCTGTCACAATATATTAACCATAAGTATCTTGTCCTGACGCAGTAGTAACATGGATCTTGTGTACCCTGAAGAATTAAATGTGGAATTATGCCGATGATTAGATATGCTGCCAAGTATCATGCATACGGGGCAAGTTGCTACCTTGAAATCTGTGATGAAATCACCCAACCTTTATTTTTTTATGTTTATGAAACGTAAGGTTTGGGAGTTTGAAATAAAAAGAAACATATATATATTATATATATACATATATATATATATATATATACATACATATATATATATATATATATATATATATATATATATATATATATAAGTGTAACCATAGTAGAAATGTGTGTGTGTGTGTAAATTCATATATTCAAGCCTTGTTAAGGTAAATTTTTATTTTATTTTATTTTTTCTTTTATGGTTGATTATGATATACGTTACAAGTGGTATTAGAGCAGTGTTCGCACGCTGGGACCCTAAGGGTCACCTAACATGAAAATTGTGTGTGTAAATGATGCACAACAAAGGAATAGCATAGTAGGAGACGATATGAGGAGGGGGTCGACACAACAAACACCTCGAAATGTAGGGGAACCTACAACCCAATCCTAATCAGAAATGAATCCTGAAATGTGGATTCGGCTCCGTGTTGATCAACACCAACAGACTAGTAGACTATCAGAGGAGCAACAACACTAAACCAGTATTTTGCTAAGTAATGTGCAGAAGATTCAAGAGGAAATGGTCTGGGCTAGGAGTGACAATGAGTGCCTGATGCAAGAGCAGGAGAGGATACTCAAAAGTGTGTCTGATAAGAAGAATCAAGGAGTGCTACAACCCAGTCCAGAAAGAGAAACGCAAGAAGAAAATGAACGACAAGCCAAGGATCAAACCAATGACATAATGGAAAGAAGCCATTTCCAGCGGAGTAAAAAAAATAGAAACTATAATGATTCTGAGTTTGGAAATGTGTCAGAACAACAATAAATTAAGAAACAAAAAGTGGAGCTAGAAGGTCAGTTCTGGAAGATAAAACCACCTACGTTTGATGGAGAAGCGGAGGAGGTGGCTGAAGCATGGTTGATTAATAGGAACAAGTACTTTGATGATTATGAATAAAGTAGTAATATTAAAGTGAGACTGGCCATCTATCAGTTGAGAGAGAAGGCCACCTTGTGGTGGGAGGAAGTCAAGAATGTACGCATCATTGAAGATCAGGACGTGACATGGGATACATTTCAGCAATACTTCAAGGACAAGTATCTAACAGAACATTTTTGTAACGAAACTTCTAGGGAATTCCACGACTTGAAGTTCGGACAAATGACAATGGATGAATACATAACCAAATTCACTTCCCTGTTAAGATACGTTCCCTATTTAAGGGATGAAAAGGCTAAGGTTCAACGAATTTTTAGCAGTCTTCCGACTCACATGAAAGAGCGAATTGAATTCGTGAATCTGAAGAACATGGACGAAGCAATTAGAAAAGTAAGAATATGTTACCAACAATCCAAGGCAAAAGGAGAACTAGGAAAAAACTGCCAGCCAAGAAAAGGGCAGAAAGGTGGTCCAAATTTCAAAATTTCAAGAACTAGTAACTTTAAGAATTCTGCCAGGAATTCGTTGAGAAAAAAGTTCAGGAGAAATCACCAAAGAACCCGTTGGCCTACGGAAGAGAAGCCCATAGAGGCTTCCAGTAAACCCAAACAAGGAAGATGCCATAAACCACCTCTGTAGTGTTGGGGGTGTGGTGAGGCTCACTTTTATAAGAACTGTCCACAGTGGGGAAGAAATGATATAGTAGCCAATCTACAGGAAGCCTATACAGTGGATGATGTAGCTTGGAACATACCCATAATTAATGCAGTCTTGGAGGATCTCTAGGCAGATTATCAACCAACGATGATAGAATTGGAAGGTAAGATACTTTCGTAGACTGTTTCTATTTTGGTTCACCCAGGTGCAATTTTAAGTTATATAAACCCAAAAATAGTAGAAATTTGTAAATTACAAAGTCAGAAATTCAAAAATCCCTAGCTAGTACAAATAGCCATTGGAGAAAAAAGGAAAGTTTATGCCAAAATTCCAAATTGTGTACTGGAAATTGGAAACCAGGAATTGAATGTGGATCTGAATGTGTTGCCCTTGGGATCCTATGATGTATTATTCGGAATGGATTGGTTGGAGAGACACTGGACACTGGTAGACTATAAGGAAAAGATTATATATTATAGAATGCAAGATGGGAATCATAAGGAGATACAAGGAATTAGGAAACCCCTACAGCTCTGTCCTATTACAGCCTCTCAAATGGTTAAGTGTATTAGGAAAGGATGTCATTTATATGCCATTCGGGTGGGTTTCACTAATTCTAAAGAAAATAATCCTATCATGGAGAACATAACAATGATGCAATATTTCATGGACATATTTCCAGAAGATGTATCAGGATTGCCACTAAGAAGAGATATTGGTTTCACTATTGAGTTGATGCCTAGAGCATCACCAATTTCAAGGGCCCCATACCGAATGAGTGTACCAGAGTTAACGAAATTTAAAATGCAATTGCAAGAGCTGTTGGAAAATGGGTACATTCGACCAAGTGTGTCCCCTTGGGGAGCACCAGTGTTGTTTGTAAAGAAAAATGATGGAACAATGCGAATGTGCGTGGATTATAGATAGCTCAATAATTTGACCGTAAAAAATAAATATCCCTTACCACAAATTGATGACCACTTTGATCAGGTGAAGGGGGCCACTGTATTTTTAAAGATAGACTTAAGGTTTGGATACCACTAGATCTGGATAAAAGTCCCAGACATCTACAAAACTGCTTTCTGTACCATATACGGGCATTACGAGTTTGTGGTATTACCATTTGGTTTAACTAATGCACAAACAACATTTATGAGGCTGATGCATGGCATATTTCACCCATTTTTGGACAGATTTGTTCTGATATTCATAGATGATATATGTTGTGAAACCAGCTCTAAAAAAAGAAGAAAAGAGAGATCAACGCCTTAGAAATCAACCACTTCGAGGAGGCAACCTCCAATACATTACATAAATGAACAACTCTTGGATGATACAAATGAAAAAACCTCCTTTCTATATATAGGAGTCCATGGGGCCACAATGTAATCCTAGCCTAACAATAATAATTTAAGGGCACAATAATAACAATATGGGGGTTACATGGGTACAACAATAACAATAAGGCGGGTACACTAACAACAATAAGGGACTATACTAGTAATATAAGAACCTAACATGCTCCTCTCCTTCAAAAAAGTGTTGTCCTCAACGCTTGAGTAGCTTCGGGTGCTTTTGTATAAAATTCTCATCCTCCCATGTAGAATCTTCAGTGAGTAAGCTCTTCCATTTGATGAGATACTCTGAAATTGATCGATTTCGTAGTTGTCGAGTTCTTGTTTCCATGACTACTTCAGGTTCCAATATGGTTTTTCCTTCCAATTCAAGTTTTGGCAATATTGTTTGAGCTGGAATTTTGTCCCCTATAACCTTTTTTAAGCATGAAACATGGAAAACTGGATGCACTCACGAAGAAGAAGGAAGCTCCAATTTGTATGCCACAGTACCAATATTTTGCAAAACCTTGTAAGGACCATAGTACTTTGGTGATAATTTATTATCCTTCTTATCTTGCTTGAGGATCATTATAAAGCATGCAGCCAGACTGAAGTTTTGCACCTTCAAAACTTCTTCACCACATGTTGATCAGGTTGTTTACTTGATTCAGCTAGATTTAGGTTATCATTTAAGAGTTGGAGAACTTCTTGTTGATTCCTGGATGTTGATCTCCATCAGCTGGAACTTTGTTTAAGTATTTTTCCTTCTGTGAATATGATGATGGGTGACATATCCATAAAGTGCCATAAATGGGGTCATTTTTGCTGCAGGATAGAAGGAAGTGTTATACCATCATTCAGCGAGAGGTAACCACTTGACCCATTGTTCTTGCTTATCAGATACAAAACAACAAAGATATCCTTCCAAATATTTATTCACTGTCTCAATTTGACCATCAGATTGAGGATGATAAGATGAGCTATGAGCTAGTTGAGTACCCAAACAAGAAAATAATTCAGTCCAAAAATTTCCTATAAAAATGGGATCTTTGCCAGTTACAATAATCTTTGGGTTTCCATGTATCTTTTGAATTGTTTCCTTAAATGTAGTAGCAACTGTACTTGCTTTAAATGGATGAGATACTAATAAAAGTGATAAAAGTGTGCATACTCTTATCGGGCCTATCAACTACCACCATGACGACACTCCTTCCTTTAGACTTAGGTAAACCTATGATAAAACTATTGAAATCTCTCCCCAACGTTGACTTGGAATGGATAAAGGTTGTAGAAGACCCGAGGTCTTAATTGTCTCAAATTTATTTTTTCCGGCAAAAACTAAAACATCCCACACAAACTTTGAATACTGACTTGAACATCCTGCAATTCCTTTTCACCCCTTGTAGTGGTAAGTTTTTAAAATCTCGAGTGTCCTCCTAAAGGAGAAGTGTGCAATTCAAAAATAATCTTTTGTTTTAGTTGGGAATTCTTGCAAATATATAAGCAATCTTTGTACCATAAGGAATCATTTTTCCAACTAAATGTATCAGATGTACTAGGATCTTGCCGCAAATTTTGAATGAGAGTCCACACTTCTTCGTCCTTCTTCCATTCATCCATTGCTTTGGTTATCCAATCTGGTTGGATAATTGAAATGGCACAAAGCAATGCTTCCACCTCTTCATCCTTTCTTGAGAGTGCATCTGCAACAACATTTAACTTCCCTTTTTTGTAGACGATTTCAAAGTCATAACCCAACATCTTTGTGACCCATTTTTACTGGTCTTTTGAAGATAGTCTTTGTTCAAAAAGTGTTTAAGACTATCATGATCAGTTTTAACCTTGAAGTTCTTCCCATTAGGTAAGGTCTCCATTTCTTTAGTGCATGTAGTATTGCCAACATTTCCTTCTCATAAATAGCCTTTTGTAAATACTTTCGTTTGATTGAATGACTTTCAAAAGCAATGGGTCTTCCTTCATACATTAAAACAACACCAATTCCATTTCGTGAGGCATCACATTCCACAATAAAGGTTTTTGTGAAGTCTGGCGTAGCTAAGACTGGTGCTAGGCACATTACCTCTTTAAGATGTTCAAAGGGCTTAGTTTCTTTAGGAGTCCATGAAAATGCACATTTCTTCAATAATGTTGTTAGAGGTGCTGCTATTCTCCCATAATTCTTAACAAACTTGCGATAATACCCTGTTAACCCAAGAATTCCATGCAACTGCTTTATGGTTGTGGGGACTTTCCATTCCTTAATGGCTTTAATTTTGTTAGGGTCTACCTTAACACCCTCGTGAGATACAATATGACCCAGATATTCCACCTCTTATACTCCAAAGAAACATTTGCATGTTTTTGCATATAATTGTTTCTCCTCCAATTGTTTGAGCACCTTGTCAACATGTTGAACATGATCCTTCCAAGACCTGCTGTAGATTAGTATATCATCAAAAAATACTAGCACAAATTTTCTAAGGAAGGGTTTGAAAATGGAATTCATCAACCCTTTAAATGTAGAAGGTGCATTGGTAAGACCAAAATACATGACTAAAAATTCATAATGACCCTCATGAGTTCGAAATGTTGTTTTCGGAATATCTTCAATCTTCATTCTAATTTGATGACATCCTGAACGAAAAGCGCTAAGCATAAAACATTAATATTATGTATTTAACTTAGGCTCAAATGAAAAAAGGGTTTTTGTGGGAAATGTGTAATTTTCCTAAGTAAAATAGGATTTTACTTAGGAAAAGACTTATGGAAGTAAATGAATGACTTATGGATGGTTTTAAGTACTTAGGCTTTTAAATTATTGGGCCGAGGGTCCGGTCCCTCCAAAAGTCAAGGAAATGCCTTGAGCCCCTCTAATTTTCAAATGCCTTAGTACTTAGGGGAAATTAGTGAAATTTTTAGGGAAAAATGAGAAGGGGAGTTAATCATTTGACCTTGTTTTGCTTGAAATTCCTTCAGTGTAATGTCTGCCTTGCACTTGTGATGAAATTAAAGATTAACACATTTAGAGTCATTATCCATCACATGTAATTCTGCAACATCATCTACCTACCCTACCTACTTTAACCTAGCATTTTTTCTTCTTTATTAGGGTGCACTTAGACTGGCAAACCCTTATCACACTTTCTTTTCTTTTACATGTAGAAATCTATCTAAGTCTAACCTTATTACATCCAAGTGCTCAGATTAAGCTGTTGAGCTCCTTTTATTTACTCTACCTATCTACTTATCTACCAAGATTAAACAATTTTGTCAGATTTTATTCTCTATCTCTAAAACATAAAATTCAAACATGAACTAGCTAAGCTTAAACTGTTTGACTGTTCACCAATTGTGGCATAAGTTACAAGTTGCACACAATTTTTTTATTACATAAGAGCAAAAAAGTAGTGGCATTTAGACTTGCAGACTTTCCTTGGCCTTTCTTTTGGTGGAGTTCATTTTTTTTTTACTTCTTTTGCCATTTTATTCTTTTTACCCTTTGATTTTCCTTTTAGGGTATACCCTCCTTACATTTTTTAAATTTTTTGATTTTTTGAGAATATGGAAAACCTTTGCAACAAAGAAAGGTATGAACATATTACATAGCCCATCAAGTCAATCATAAAATATGACACCTATTGGTATAGGAGCATAACACTGGCTCCACTTGGGGATGGCTTTTTCTGGTGAAAAGTCAAGAACAGCAGGTTAGTTGACCTCAGAATGATTTTGGCTGAACTATGGAAATTTCTTCTGCTTGTTGCTTTATTGTATGTATGATAGTGATACTTCTGAAGCTTAGGGCCTTCTCTTCAAGCTTCAACTCCAGCAAGTTACTATCTAATCAAAATTGTGACATTACAAAGGATATAGTATGTACATGTTAAAAATCAGGATACATTAATAAGTAGGATCAAAGTAATGTTTCAACATTCGACCATTAACTGGCCCGTCTTCTGTTTCTATACCATCCAAGTTTTTCAAAAAATATGTATTGTTTCCTTGTAAGGCATAGATAATATAAGGTCCTTTCCACAGGAAGTCAAACTTCCCATGTTTTCCCTTATCCTCTCTTCTGGAATCCCATCTTAATACTTTGTTTCCAAGTTGGAAATCTTCTGCCTTGGTTCTTTTATCAAATATCTTCTTAAGCTTCTCCTGCAATACTTGGGTCCTTTGATATACTTCTTCTATGGTCTGTTGCAGATTGATGGTCCGGTTTATCATTCTTTGAATATCATTAGGTTCAACCTGAGCTTCTTGAAGTAATTTCATTATAGTAACTCCTAAATATGAAGGAAATACAGCCTCCATGCCATAGAATAACTCATAAGCACTGGTCCCTATAGATTTTTTGGTGGTGAGTCTGTCTGTCCATAGTGCATTTGTAAGTTTCTTGTGCCAATTTTTCTTGTTTTCCTCCAATAATTTCTTAATAATATTAATGAGACTCTTGTTGGAGGACTCAGCCAATCCATTACCTTGAGGGTAATAGGTTGTGGAATGACTTAAGATGATATAGTATTTGTTACAGAAACTTACCATCTTCTTGGATTTGAAGGCCGCAACATTATCATTTATAATTTTATCAAGACAGCCAAATCTTGATAATATGTTGGTTTCTAAGAATCCTATGATCACAGTGTCATTGGCTTGTCTGGAAGGAATTGCTTCTATCCATTTGGTGAAATAGTCCGTGGTAGTGAGGATCCATTTGTGTTGGCCAGAAGATGGAGGATGGATTTCTCCAATGAAATCCAGGCCCCATTGTTGGAAGGGTTTTTCAGTGGATATTGGTTTCAGGGTAAAAGGTAATAGTTTTCTCTTGCCTTCAAAAATTTGACATTTATGGCAAGCAGTGATAAATTTCTTTACATCAGAGAACAATTTGGCCAATAAAATCTAGCCCTTAGGATCTTATCTGCAGTTGATTTCCAGTAAAGGTGTCCACCACAGTCTCCTACATGAAATTCTTGGAGAGCCTTGTTAGCTTCATCTTTTAATAAACAATTCAATAGAATACCTTCATGATTTTTCGAAAAAAGAACTTTATCTAAAATACAAAAGTTTGAAGATGTCATCTTTAAAAACCTTTTCTTTGTTCTGGATGACCCTGGAGGAGCTTTCAGGTTTAATAGTACATAAATTATATCAGCATACCAAGGTGAATCTAAGAAGGCCTGGCTGATTTGTGGAGTCGCCATCTCTTGTTCGTTATCTAATTCATTAATGTCCAGGGCTTGACAATTTGTTTCTGTCATGAGCTTGGCCAATCCCTGTCCTTTTATGAGCCTTGTAGGTTTTATTTCAATATCATATTCTAATATGGTAGCAATCCATTTACCTCTTTTGCCCTCAATTCCATCCTGAGTTAGGATGTCTTTGACGACAGCATTTGGTACATAGGCTATCACATGGGAATAAAATATGTAGACTCTAAAGTCTTTAATGGCTTTTACAAGTGCAAAAGATTGTTTTTCCATGATGTTGTATTTTAATGATGCATCCCTTAGTGCTTTACTAAAAAAGGCTATGGGTTTCTCACATCCTTGATCATCCTTTTGTAATAAAATAGCTACTATAGTGTGTTCTGATGCAAATGAAAATATTATGAAGTCTCTATCAAATTGTGGACTTCTAAGGACCGGTGTTCTGGTCAAAGCCATTTTAATTTCTTCAAATGCTTGTTTGGCTTCTATTGTCCATTTAATACTTGAATCCTTTTTTAACATATTGTTAAGTAATCTAATTATTTCAGCTAAGCTATATATGAATCTTCTCAAAAAAATTATTTTTCCTAAGAAAGCTTGAAGTTCTTTGAAATTTCTAGGGTGAGGTATCTGCAGTATAACTTCTATTCTAGCAGGATCAATTCTAATGCCATCTTTGGAGATGATATGGCCCAAGAGTTTACCTTCCTCTAGACCAAACAAGGACTTCTTTGGATTCAAAGAGATAACATATTTTCTGCATTTTAGGAATACTTGTCTAAGATGGTCCAAATGCTGCTGATCTGATTTAGAAAAAACAGTTAAGTCATCCAGATAGATAACAAGAAAATCATGAATTTCTTTTGCGAACGCTATGTCCATTACTCTTTGGAAGGTTGCTCCTGCATTTTTAAGTCCAAATGGAATTTTAACATATTTGAATGTGCCCCATGGTGTCGTGAAAGCCGTTTTTTCCTGGTCATCAGGATGAACCAGAATCTGGTTATATCTTGAGAATCCATCTAAAAGTGAAATCCTAGAAACACCTACTACCCTTTGTAAAATGTGATCCATCTTGGGTAAAGGGTAATTATCCTTTAAAGAAACCTTATTTACATTTCTTAAATCAATACATAATCTGATTTCTCCAGTTTTCTTCCTAGTAGGTGCTAAATTAGACACCCACTCAGAAAACCTAATGGGAGTAATTATCCCTGCTTCATACATACGTTTGATTTATTTTTCAATTAAGGGCAGCAGTACTGGGTTAATTCTTCTGAGTTTTTGTTTGAATGATTTTTGATTTTCTTTCAGAGGTATTGTATGCTGAATTATAGAGGTGTCATATGATTTCAAGTCTTCATAGCTCCAGGCAAAGACATCCTAGAATTCTCTCACTAATTCAACATATTTTATTTTTGGTCAGGGGGCAAAGATTTAGATAACTTTATCATTTTCAGATTTTCTTCAGTCCCCAAGTTATATTCCTCAATATCTGCTTTTAATGGTTCCATCTTAGGTTTCTTTGGAATATCATTAGAATCAAAGAGATCTTCCAGAGGAGTTAATCCTTTAGGAAAATGATTGTCTTTTAAGTTAATGACCTCAGATTCTCCTTCCATAATCTCATCAACGTCCATTATTTTAAGGTCTTGCATTTCTGTGTTGGTGAACTTTGTTGGATGAAGCATTTGAATTGCACTTTTTTCTGAAATTTCTGCTTCTGGCTCATTTGTTTGATCAAATTCAATAACTGTATCTTCATCTATGTTACTGTTCGAAAATTCTTTCTCTAAGGTCAGGAAATTGTTAATCTACTCATCACTTGAAAATACTTGCCAGTTCTTAAAATTGACAGGCATTGCTGGTCTATGTCTAATCTCAGCTGTAAACTGATGATTAGGTTCGAATGGTAATTTACAGGTGCTGGCAAACATTGCCAGACTATGGGCGTGCAAGTTTTGTTTTCTTGGGATTTTAGAAAGCTGAGCTTGTAGAAAAGTATTGAGTATCTCTACAACTGTTCCTCTATATTCTCTCAGTCTGGGATCATTTGTTAGACAGTGCCCTTTGATCTGTTGAATAATTAAATCAGAATCTCCTATGACAGATACTCTAATTACCCCTAATCTTTTGACAATTTTAAGACCTAGCAAAAGAGCTTCATATTATGCCATATTATTTGTGCATTTAAAGTTTAATCTGTAGGCATGGCCTTTAGCATGATCATTTTCAAGGTTGTGCACCCAACTCCCGCTCCTGCTCCTAATTTGTTAACTGACCCATAAAATTCTAAGTGCCAAATAATTTCATGTTCATAATTGGTATCAGGAGTCTCAAGAACTTTTTTAATAGTGAGATCTGGTTCTTGACTTTTTTCTTGTTTCTCTTGGGTATTTGATGTTACATTGTTCTCAGAGATTTCTTGGATTTGAACACTAGATTTTTCATTTGTAATTTATTTTGGTTCTGCTGTTGAAACATCTAATTCAGTGGGAGGATCAATTTCAGCATTATAAAGAATAAATGAATCCATATCAGAGTGTACCGAGTAGATGGGGAAATTTTCGGGTTTCTCATGACTACTAACTACATATTTCATTAAAGTTTCTCTGTATAGTTTCTTTAGGTGACTGAACACTAAAATAGTGGCAAATGCCATGTCCAATTGAATAGATCCTTGAAGCTTTGCACCCCAAGATCTGGACAATAACATGCCATACTTTGGAGGAATATATGCTACTACTATATCCATCCAAACTGTTTTTGCAAGGTATTGAACCAGTGAAACACACAAGTATTTGATAATCCTAAACATCTCACCTCACTTGAATCAAAAGAAAAGAGGTCTTTGTATGGCGTGGTGATATCTAGGTTTAATTTCTCCATTACAGATTTGGGCATTAGATTGTGAGATGCCCCAAAATCAAGCATGGAATTATGAAGTATTTTATCATGTATGTTTAAACTTATATAGAATGGAGGAGTTCCTCCATTAACTGGTTTTCCATTTACTTCAGGGCCAAAGAGTAATTTGGGTTGGTCATCAAAAACGTTTATTGAGTCTTCACTTCCAGTGATCTTGAGTGATCTATTGATTTGACTTCGGTAGACATCATGTTTAGCTAATTCAGACAATGGAACAACTATTTTTAATTTTCCTACTTCAGCCTCCAGATTAAAAGGTTTTTCAGTCCGAGTTCTTGTATTTTGGAGAGTTGGATTGTCTTTATCTTCTGTGTTTTTTGTATTTTTCTCCTTCTCAGGAGTGGGATTGAGGGCTGAGGTTGTTTCCAAATCAACTTCTGGAGGTTCTTCTACATTTCCTTTGGGAGGAAAAGTGTAGGAGAGTTGTTTATTGGGTTGATTATCAGATACATCTTCAATAATTGGATTAGAAGGATTAGGATCTGATCTAGAAAGAATATGTACAGCGATAGTATTGGTTTTACCTTTAAGGGGTTGTTTTGTAGCTTTCTGTTTATTGGTTTCAGGGACATCAATTCTTCTGCTCCTCAAATTATATTGCTTGTGAACTTCATAAATGGCTGTATCGTATCCCTCCCTGAAGTCAAATGATTCTCCTGACTAAGTATGGAATTGTTTGAGAATGTTAGCTTCTTGATCCTCTTGGGTCAAGAAAACTTGTTGTTCGTTATTGAGTCCCATTAAGTTTATGGTTGTATCTTCTGTTGGTTCATCAGAATTTGAGGCTTCAACATAATTTTCCTGGAACGGGGGTCTAATGTTTTGGTTAGGACCAGTCTTTTCAGTGTTTTGGTTTTGATTCTTTCTGAAATTTGGATTTCTCCCAGTATTGCCCGGTTGACCATCCCAAGGAGATTTCCTTTCAATTGTTTCTACTCTATCTCCTAGTCTATCCATTCCTTTACTACTAGCATCCAGTTTCTGTTCAAAGGCCGAGGGTTCTTCTTTTAATGGTATCCTCCATTCAATTTTGGCTTTAGCTTATTTAGATATTAGGTTGGCTTCAACACTGATAGCTATACTTTGAATATCTTCTAAAGTCCGAGGAGATCTTTCCCTAAGCTGGTATGCCATATCAGAATCAAATCCATCAGGGAATTTGATTAATGCTAAATCTGGAGGAGGTCTAAGGTTTTGGGGGATAGAATTGTAAAAATTATTGAACCTAGTGCAATAATCTTGCATAGTTTCTTGTGTTCCTCTCTTCAGATTTTCATATTCTGATAAGATTTGGAGAGGATATTTCTTCTTTTCCCATCTGTTTAAGAATGTTCTATAAAGAGCTTCTGGGTCATTGATACTATTTGCAGGAAGGGTTCTAAACCAGGTTCTAACTTCTCCAGTCAGTCTTTGAACAAATATTCTCATTCTTACATCAGCTGCATCTATTTCATATATTTCAAAATAATCAGTCATTTTTTTAGTATGGTGTTGTGCAGTGTAGGTACCAGAACCATCAAATGGAGTGATTTTACTTTGGTAGTCTTAGGGCATAGCCCTTGGATTGACTGGTAATACCAAGGGAGCATATCTGTTTGCCATTGCAGTAGGTAGTGATGAAATAATAGTTGAAGTTGGTCTGGGAGTGGTGAATGGAGGGGTAGAAGGAGTGGTTTGAGTTTTAGAAGTTTGTGGAAATGTTGATGAACTTGGAGAGGCTGTAGTGATCATAGAAAGATTTGGTGTTCTTTAAGAGGTAAGCTCAGATTGTACGAAGTTTCACAAATGTTTTTCAAGATGTGAAGTAACAAATTAAAGTTGTAAATCTTCAATAAATATTGGGTCTTAAACCAAGTGGGCCAACTCAGAGTCAGAAAAAGTTACAAATAAAGAAGTTTCAAATTGCTCATCAAAGGGTTTGTCCTCAAGGTAAATCCACTTCACAGGGTAGGATATTGATTTATAGAGAGGCCGAGAACTAGCAGAACTCTCTTGGCTCTCCTGTATCCTAAGAATTCTGGGGATCAGATTAGGATTTTCAAACGCAGGCGGTGGATTTGGATCAGGATAAGCCCTGGTGTAATGAGTCCTTTCTGAAGCCAGGTTTCTAAGTGATTTTTTTTTTTTTGGTTTTTGTCTAAATGGAATTAAAAATACAAATTCAACAATCTCTTTAAGAGGTTTTAGATATTAGATTTAAATATTCTTAAGGATTTATTTCACTAGAGGAACTGACCAAGTGTTTGAAACCGGATGTTCAGTTCATAAACTAGACCGGAGATAAACTGAAGTAGCATTTATTTACTTATGCGATTGCAAAGAAAGATCATTTCAAAGGCTACCTGGCTAACTTCAGGCTCCTTCTATAGTTTATAAAGTAAACAATAGTAACAAGCAAATTATTTTGATCCCCAGTGGAGTCGCCACTATGTTATCACTTAGATTTTCTTTGAAGTTATTGGGAAGAGGAAAGGGGTCCGAGGTAACCAAAAACCAAATTTTAGGTACAGAATCTAGCTAATCTGTACCCAGAGAGGGCTCTCTCTTTAAGTTGTAGCTTTGTTTTGAAAGATATTAGCCTAGTTATGAAAGTTTAGGGATTTTGATTGTGTTTGGGTTATGGAATTCAATAATATAGGAGTGGGACTGAATAGTTTAGGCCATTGGGCTAATGGAGTAAAAAAATATGGCTTAACTGAATTTAGTTTCTTAACAAGGGATGGTTTCACAGGGCAAGGTAATCAAATAGGGAACAATTAAAGATGTAAAATGAATGAAATGGACTCAAAATGGGTGAATGGCAATTAAGAATCCTTCAACATATTCGAAAGAGGGAACTTGAATGATTATTAATAAAGGGAAATTAAGAATTCTTTACCAAATAATCAAAATGAATAAACTAGGAAATAGAAGAAATTAAGAATTCACTGTTCATACTAGTTTAGAGGAAAACATTGAGAATAACAATGATTGAAAACAGATTGCATTTAAGCACTTTCTCAATTGTTATTTTTCATTTATCATTTAAATATGAAACATAGATGGTATAATAAACAAGTATAAAACTTTAAAACAAAAGAGATAGAAGACTTATTGATCCAGTGTCTGACTCAAGAATCCTGTGAAAAGTTCTTTGCGTCAATTCTTTATCCAGCTAGCCATGCGAAATTTGTCCAACAACACTTTATTCCAAAATAATCAATATTACAGCAAAGTCTAAGAATCCAACCCCCTCAATACTCTAATTAAGGGAGTATTTATACAAAAAATTATAAAAAATATCTCCTAACAGAGAGATATATTTTAGGATGACTTATTAATAAATTACAAGAAAATAGAGACAGATAGTCTCGTAGATAGAAGAAAAGGTGAACCGATGTTGTGTTGTTCCTTTTTGTGTGAGTGTGCTGGAGGCAGGCCCTATGATTTGGCTTGCTGCTGTCTTCTTTGGTAACTTTGTGCTGGCTGCTCTGTTTTTACTGATACTCTTTACCTGTACTGATACACTTTGACTTGTTTGATCTCTATTTATCCTTTTTACCATTACTTACTGTAGTAAATAATCAAAATTCATCCAATAATATTTTTACAAAATGTCCAACATATCTTCCCACCATTGTGCTTCTGGTATTCTGGTTCTTTGAAGCTTTCTCAGGGTCTCATCAGTTTCTGTGTATCTAAAAAACGTAGGCTGAATTGGAAATAAGTGCTTTACCTCATGTTCGAGATAAAACAAATTTTCCAGACTGTCATGAAGAATTTTGCCTGTAGGCAATGCTCTTGCTGTTGATGAACTTGTCGATGAACTGGCTTGGTTGTCTGCATACTTATTCAATTTCTCAACATAGCTTTGATGACTCATTAGTTTATCTTGAGTAACTAAAGGACTTGGCAACCCTTTACTCTACAAAATATCGAATCTTTTCGTAAAAGCATTAATTTCCTCCTGCATATCATGGCATCTTCTTTCTAAGTTTTGCATCAGATTTCTTTTAGTAAAAACCTTTTTTACCTCCAAAATTTTCCCTGTTCTATCTTGAATGCCTAGTTCTTCAAGCTGATATTTGTTCTTGGTATTTAAAAACTGTATGAGCTCGCTGGCTTCTTTAGGCATATTTCCTAATTCTGCCCTTGTCTTTTGAAATTCTTATAGAGCCATTTTAACTAAATCATTTTTCTCATACATTATTTGGATTGATGGCCAAACATCATTTATTGATTGAGTGATGTTGGCCCAAAGAATTTCCTTGATTTCTTTCAAAGGTTTCTCCAATGTGAGATCCTTTTCTAATGTTTTCACCAATTTTTCTAACCTGTTGATCTCTCTTGTCTTTTCTGCAACATTTATTTTTGAGAAATCATACTTTTGTTCCAAGGTAGTAAATTGTACCTTTGCTTTCTGGAGCTCTGTAACTTGGAGCTTCAATTCCTCCATTGATTTTATTAGTTCTTCAGTACTCAAATTGATAGTGTTTCCCTGTGCTAGTTCTGCTGACTGCCCTGTTTTTACTGTACCTGTGACCACTTCTACTGTGGATGCTGGGATGTTTGATGCTAGTGTCATCCCAAGTGTAGAAGGGACTGTTGTTGAGACTACTGGTATCACATTGAGAGGCTGAGAGGTCAAATCTCCCTGCTTGTCCTTTAATGCTTTTTCAAGTTCTTGTTCAGTCTCATTCAGTTGCTCATTAAGTTTTAAGAGCAAATCCATTAGTTCTTCTTCAGATTTTTGCTTTATGACTTCGGTAGTCTGTGGATGCCTTGAAGGTGGAAGCTTTAGTTTTTTCCTTAGGGCTGCAATATCATCATCTTTCTTTTTGATCAAGGTTTCTGTAGCCTTAACATCTTTGGGATTATGACCCAATCCAATAATTATTTCTTCCAAAGATTTTATTCTGTTATCCTTGGCCTGGGAGGAAGATTTTTCCAGATGCAATTGAGCAGTTGTAAATTATTTCAGGAAAAACATGAAATGAGGGTAGAAAATACATTGGAAGATTGGATTCCCATAGTCCAAAAATATTAGAGCCATTCAGATAATTATTTCTACATTGGCAAAAGATTCTCAGGGGATTTTCGCTACAGGTGAGGTCTTTTATCTAGAAATCCCTATCTGCTAGCGGAAAATAGTCTAAATCTTTGTGGGGGGCATTCAGAGGCACAAAATTCAAAGCCACAGGGGTTTCCATTTCTGGTTCTTGTGGATTCAGAAAGGAATTTGGGTTTTTAGTGGAAAAAATGGGTAAAATTACAAGTCTGGGAACTTATGGGGTGAAATAAAGACTAAATTGTACTGTTTTTTAATCTTTTTCTGTGGAATTTAAGTAAAAACAAAGATTTGCAGGTTCGACGGGAATTGGATAAATACTTGTTTTGGGAAGTGAATAGTGAGGAAACATGTGCCGGCAATAGCTAACTGGTTCAGCTGAAAATCATTTAGCAATGTGGCGATTGGAAATCTTCAACAATTGATTTTGATGTTTTTTTCATGGGAGCACTGGTCGCAGCATGAAATGATGAAAATAACGTGCATTTGTTTGTTTTATTCACAAATCCAAGGTTGGCGGGGGTTTTTTTATTTCAGACGGATGACGTATGCGAAAAATGATAATTTGTCTTATGCGGAGGGCAGTAAGCTGTATGTATCGCACTGCTTTTGGGGATGGGTGGTATTCGGCCGGGAGCCAGCGATTCCATACATCTTGTGACACGTGGCTAGGCACTGTTTGCAAAACCACTCCACGATCGCGCGCTATCATTTTGTGGTGGAGGGCCATGCGATATGGATGACAACGGTTTGATATGGAAGGGTTAATCAGATGGCTATCGGGGAGGTGAGATAAGGAGAGTTTAATGAGGGCGGGTCCAACATAATTAAAGATTTTTTAATTATATCGGGGGCAACTTGATTGGTCGGGAAAGTTGTTAATTAACCGTGGGGGTTAATAAATCCTTATTTTAATGTTAATGTCGTATTATGGTTATAGTTTAACCAAGGGGCGGGATATGTAATATTTGGGGGTTTTTGTATAGTTATAATAATACGGGAATGGGTAGATGTTATAGGGGAATTAAAAAATATAATTTAACATTAATATGTCAAAATGAATGAAAAGCGCTAAGTATAAAACATTAAGATTATGTATTTAACTTAGGCTCAGATGAAAAAAGGGTTTTTTGTGGGATATTATGTAATTTTCCTAAGTAAAATAGGATTTTACTTAGGAAAATACTTATGGAAGTAAATGAATGACTTATGGATGGTTTTAAGTACTTAGGCTTTTAAATTATTGGGCCGAGGGTCCGGTCCCTCCAAAAGTCAAGGAAATGCCTTGAGCCCCTCTAATTTTCAAATGCCTTAGTACTTAGGGGAAATTAGTGAAATTTTTAGGGAAAAATGAGAAGGGGAGTTAATCATTTGACCTTGTTTTGCTTGAAATTCTTCCAGTGTAATGTCTGCCTTGCACTTGTGATGAAAGTAAATATTAACACATTTAGAGCCATTATTCATCATATGTAATTGTGCAACATCATCTACCTACCCTACCTACTTTAACCTAGAATTTTTTATTCTTTATTAGGGTGCACTTAGACTGTCAAACCCTTATCACACTTTCTTTTCTTTTACATGTAGAAATCTATCTAAGTCTAACCTTATTGCATCCAAGGGCTCAGATTAAGCTATTGAGCTCCTTTTATTTAGTCTACCTATCTACTTATCTGCCAAGATTAAATAGTTTGGTCAGATTGTATTCTCTATCTCTAAAACATAAAATTCAAACATGAACAAGCCAAGCTTAAACTGTTTGACTGTTCACCAATTGTGGCATAAGTAACAAGTTGCACACAATTTGTTTATTACATAAGAGCAAAAAAGTAGTGGCATTTAGACTTGCACACTTTCCTTGGCCTTTCTTTTGGTGGGGTTCATTTTTTTTTACTTCTTTGGCCATTTTATTCTTTTTACCCTTTGATTTTCCTTTTAGGGTATACCCTCTTTACATTTTTTAAATTTTTTTATTTTTTGATAATATGGAAAACCTTTGCAACAAAGAAATGTATGAACATATTACATAGCCCATCAAGTCAATCATGAAATATGACACCTATTGGTATAGGAGCATAACAGATCCCATACAAATGTATTTTATTCGAAATGTAAAGTTTCAATGCATACCTTTTGTGTGTTTTTCACATTATTGAGATCAAAATATTTCTCCATTTGTAGTATCCATGTTACGGGATCCTTGTAATGTCCCAAATTTTTCATGAATAAATTGGAACATTAATTTTTGCTCATGTTGTATAGTAGGTGAATAAAAATGAAGAGGAAGCCTTTTTAATATGAATAAAATCCTTCCTAATGTAAAAGGGGCTTTTTTAGCAGCTTAATTTACACCTCCTAGTGTGAAAAGGGCCAAGTGTATGAGGACAAGGTCAGGTTGACCAAGTCAACCAGTGCAGCCTAAGGAGGAGTAGCTTGCCTAAGAAGACAACACAGTTTTGGAGGGAAGAGATTCAAATGAAGATGGAAAACCTAGGAGGTGGGACCCAGGGTGAAGGAGCTCATAAATTCATAAGGAGGAGAAGGGAAACATTGTGAGTTTAGCTTGTGTATTTCGATTTCATTTATGCTTAGACATTTTCTGCAAACTCTTGCTGCTTAGCAGAGTTTGGAGAAATTCCTGTTTAGGAATTCCTCTCCTTCATTGAGTGATCTCTTGAAGGGGTTGTGCTTAATTTTTCCCACATCCGAATTGTAGGCCAAGCATTTCCCACACCTACAGCATTATTTCTGTAGCAGAGGATGCAATGTTGCTGGGTAGTGCAGTGGGAGGGTTGTTTCATCTTCTCTTGTGCATTTCTATTCAGTGGAGGAAGTCTCTC